>RJWM01023546.1:0-32015 GCA_004363535.1 Dasyprocta punctata
TAATCCCAGCAATCTGGGAGGTTGAGGCAGGAGGATTGCCAAGAGTTTGAGGCTAGCATGGGCTACAAAATGAGTTCAAGATCAGTCTCAAGATAGTGAGACCCCGACTCAAACAAAGCAAAACAAAACGAAACAAAACACCTGCGGTAGACCTGAGCCAAAATGGTGAATAGAGCCATCAGTGTCTGCCCCCTGCAGCCTGTCCACTAGCCACTGAATGTAGCTTCCTACAAAGCAGATGAAAAGATCCCAGAATGGGGTCTTACCTCCCATCAGTCCTGAATGAGCCCCCAAATGTTGCAGGGCACACGCACAAACTGAAGTTCGCGTCTCATGATGCTGAATGGACACAGGCGCAGGCAGGAGGGAAGTTTATTAGGGGCAAGCTGAAAGCAGGTGCGGGGCAGAAAGTAGACAACTCTTTGTCTAGGGGTTTTTATGCAAGAAAATGACCACATCTCCCAGCATTCTGTGCCAGACTGCTCCCCAACCTATGGGGTGACGAACAGCGTAGCTCACCCAGAGGCGGGCACAGAGCCATGCACTCCAGCAAGCACCACCAATCGTAACTGATCTGGAATGATCAGTACAAGCGGGACACCGGCTTTCTTGAAGGGCTGCACTGGCCAGCCGGCAGCTTGTGCATCACATTCCGGGGCTCAACGGGCCACTGGGATCTCAATAATGTTGAAGGAGTGGGCCCTTGTTTATCAGACCACGGGAGCCTTAGCCTTGGCCACTGTGTCCCGTCTTGGAGCCTGGTGCATTTCAGCTCTCAGTCTCCGGCTCAAGGTTCCCCCAGCTTGACCTTCACTAGCTCAGTCCATCTTTGGCCCTGCTTTTCTTAGTTACCTGCCCTGCCTGCTGCAGTACCTGGGTTCTCAGCATCTATCTGGGCCTGTGGGGATGATGCTCCCCTTGCGTGCCTTTTCTGACAAGCACTGCCAAGAGCCTTGCACACAGCTGAACCCTCCCCTTCCTCCTAGGTAGATCTGACAGCAAGGCTTTCAAGGTAACCTAGCACTTCCAGATGGGACACAGCAAAGTCAGGAGCAGGGATGAAGTGACACAGGGCAAAGGGCTGCCTTATAGACTTGTATGAAATTCTATTATTTTTTATTTTTTTTATTTTTTTATTTTGAGATAAGGTCTCCCTGTGTAGTTCAGGTGATCCTCCTGCCTCAGCCTCCCAAGTACTACAATTGCAGGTGTGTGCCACCATACTCAGTATGAATATTTTTTTTTTTTCGGCACCAGGGATCAAACTCGCAACCTCGCACCTGCCAGGGCAGGCGCTTAAGCCGCTGAGCCAAACTCCCAGCCCTAGTTTTGTGAGGCAGGGTCGCACTATGTAGCTCAGGCCAGTCTTGTGCTCACGTTGTAGCGCAAGTGGGCCTCGAACTCACAACGCTCCTCCTACCTCAGTCTCCCGAGTGCTGGGACTAAAGGCGTGCGCCACCACGCCTGGCCAGTGTGAATGTTTTGTTTTATTTTATTTTATTTTCGCTTTTTTTTTGAGGCAAGGTTTCACTATACCAGTTCAGGTTGGCTGTGAACTCACTATGTACTATTATGTATCCCAGGCTGGCCTTGAACTTGGTGGCAATCTTCTTGCCTCAGCCTCCTTCCTCAGTGCTGGGAGCACAGGCATGTGACACTGTGACCAGCAGGACACTTACAGCAATCACTATTTTCCCTTTAAGTTCCTCAAAAAAATTTTTTCCTTCTTTTTGGCAATGCCAGGAATGGAACCTGGGGCTTCACACATGTTGGCGAGTACTCTGCCACTGAGCTGTATTCCCAGCCTAGTGTTTCCCACAATAGTGGGGTTTGAACCTAGGGTGCTCAACCACTAAACTACACTCTCGGTCCTTTTTTTATTTTGTTTTGTTTTTTGAGACAGGCTCTTGCTATGTAGTGCAGGCTGACTTTGAACTCACTATGTGGCCCAGGCTGTCCTCAAACTCACAGGTATCCTCCTGCCTCAGCCTCCTGATTGATGGCTGGGAATTACCGGAGTGTGCCACCATGCTGGCTAAACCCTTTTATGTTTTCAAATAGGGCCTCCCAAGTTACCCAGGCTGGCTTGGAACAAGGGAACTTGCAACCCTGCCTCAACCTCCAGAGAAGCTAGAGTTACAGGTACGTGTCACCATGCCTTTTTTTCATTGAAATGAGAGTCCTATATAAAATTAACCATTTCAAAGTGAACAATTAGCATATTCAAAATGTTGTGCAACCACCACCTCTAGCTGGTTTCAAAGTTTCTGCCTTATGCTAAAGGAGCCACTGTACCCATCAAGAGTCACTCTCCTTAAAATACCTTTGATGTTTTGGTTCCTTGCTGGCAGGGGCGGGGGTGTCTCATTGTCCAGCTGCAGAGGTGCAGCTCCCGCCTGTGATTTACATATGTTCCTGGGGAGCACTGCTCCTGGGATCACCCCTCACATCGATGCAATGTGACAGGTGGACTCTGCAGGTGACCCTACTGGGAGACTGGCTGGCCTCCCAGAGGCAGTGGCTACTGTACCATCTCAGGCCCCTCAGATCTCTGGAGCCAGTAGCCTGGCACCGGCCTCTGTGGCCAGGAGAAACCTGACCATGCACACGCCCCACCTCTGCCTGGGCCACGCTGTTCCCGTGGGACCCGACGCAGCCTGCAATTTCAAGCTGAGGGGCACTCCCTCGCTGCCACCTCCCCTCCCTGTGCAGGCCGGTCCTGTCCCGTGTGCCGGTTCCCAGGGCCTCGGTCTGGCAAGACGCCCCAGTCGGGCTTGGGAAGTTAAACCAGACCTCGGGGTGGGGGTGTGATTCTGGGAACCCCAGAATTTTAGACTCGAACCCCTCCAGGCCAGCCTGCTCAGGCAGACGGGGCTTGAAGTCCTTTGGAAAGAGTGGAGGCGCTGTGAGGCGTGGAGGGTCAGGGCGGTGGGACCTGGTAGAGTGTTTGGAGGTAGGAAGTGGAGCCAGAAGCCAGCAAATGTGTTCCCAGGACTTCTTAGGCTCTTTTACTTAAAACAACAACAAATAGCTTGGTCAAAATAAATAGCCAGATTACATATAAATGCACCTGGCTTACTAGGAGGGCTGTGAAAAACACCAGCTCAGGGCTTCAAGTAGGATTGTGATTGTCCTACTGGAGGGAGAGTTGAAACTCCGTGGGGAGTCTTTCTGGAAAGGAATCTGCTTTTTGAAATGGAAATGCTGACAACACAATGTTCTGTAGCCTTTCGGGGGCTTCGCAAGGCAGTTATCGATAAACACCCTGAGGAACTAATATGGAGCTATGCTACAGATGTGGGGCACTGCCGGCCAGGGGAGCCGGTAAGCTTCCTTCAGCCTGGGGTCTGCAAGTCTCGTTAATTATTGGAAGCAGGGCCTGGGATAGAGCTCGGAGAGCCTGCTTTGCATCACGTAGGAGGCCCTGGGTTCCATCAGCACTGCACAAACACACTTACGTGTCCCGAACCCCATCTTCAGCTTTCTGCCAATTTAGGACCCATTTTCCTCCCTGGGCCTGAAACTTAATGAGGAAAGAAAACAACGAAGTGTGGGGAGGGCAGGCAGCCTCTTCTCTGGCTAGCACCTGAAGCGCAGGCTAAGGACCCCCTATTTCCCAGGCTAGCACAGGCCTGGGGTGGAGGGCAAGGGGCCAGGAGCCAGGAGTGAGCAGGCCTGGAGTCAAGGCTGCTTGGCCAGTGAGGAAGAACAGGGCTCAGGGCTGTGATCTGTCGCAGTCCCCAGAAAGTGTAACATGTCTTGAAAGCCCAACTTTTTTAATTACAAATAGTGTGATTTTGAATTCTGTTATAAATTGTATTATTATAGACAGCTAAGTTAGGTAGAAATATTATAGGCAGCCAGATAGAATTAGGTCCTGGAGAGAGTCAGGATAAATGGGAAAAATGCACAGTTGGAGGCCAGGCCTCAAGATAACAACAAAAGGACCAGGCCTGCAAACTCCCCTAAGGGTGAGATAAGGGACAACACCTCCCCAGGTGAGCCAACACCTGTTCTAATAAAGCGTAGATAGGTATCAGTCTTGCCAGGTCGTGGGCTACCGAGGCCCCCATCCATGCATCACCTACCCAAGTTCTTGGTTCTTTCCATGCAAGCTTGCTACTTGCTTCCCTGCTGGATCCCTATGACCTAAGCATCTCTACTTACAATCTTATTGGTTGATCATAGCTGTAACCCATGTTGTACCCACATGGTTGATCTCTATGAAATTTCCTCTAAGAAGTAGGGTCCCGGACATCCTCTCCTGTCCCTCTCAGGCAGGAGCTTTCTATCCCTCAATAAATGCTTCCCATAGTTGGGTGTTGTGGCACATGCCTTTAATCCCAGCACTCGGGAGGCTGAGGCAGGAGGGTCATTGTGAGTTCGAGACAAGCCTGGGCTACAAAGTGAGTGCAAGGCCAGCCTGTACAATATATGGAGACCTGTCTCAAGAACTAGGTAGGGCCGGGCGTGGTGGTGCACACCTTTAATCCCAGCACTCGGGAGGCTGAGGTAGGTGGAGCGTTGTGTGTTCGAGGCCCGCTTGGGCTACAACGCGAGCACAAGGCTGGCCTGAGCTACATAGTGCAACCCTGCCTCAAAAAAACAAACAAACAAACAAAAACAAACCAGGGCTGGGAGTTTGGCTCAGTGGCTTAAGCGCCTGCCCTGGCAGGCGTGAGGCTATGAGTTCAATCCCCGGTGCCGCAAAAAAAAAAAAAAAAAAAAAAAAGAACTAGGTAGGGATTTAGCTCAGTGGCTTCAGTGCCTTCCTGGCAGGCTCAAGGTTGTGAGTTTGATCCCTGGTACCAATAAATGAATAAATAAATAAATGTTTCCCACTTGTTTTTTTGGGGGGGATCTTTCCTACTCCATTGCTCCTAGAATTCATTCTTTGATTTTAGAGAACATGAAGTCGGTGTGTTTGATATCTAACTGGTCGGGAGCTAAAATATTTCCCTTACATCATATTTGGAGGTTCTGATATCATCCCTGTATCAGCATATGTGTTAATTCTGCTAGCAAATTTTGCAATTAATTACTTGCTATCCATCCCCCATATAGTGGTACATACCTGTAATCCAAGCACTCTGGGAAACTGAGATGGGAGAATTGTAAGTTCGAGCTTAACTTCGGCAATTTAGTGACTTAGTGAGAGCCTGTCTCAAAATTTAAAAAAAAAAATTTTTTTTAAGGGACTGGGAAAAAAAGGGTGGGGTACTGGGGATGTAGCTTAGTGTAAAGGTCCTGGGTTCAATTCTCAGTGCCAATCTTTTTAAATCTCTCCCTCAAAAAATGTAAATAAGAAAGAAATACACACTGTTTATCCTGTAGCTTCATGGGGTGTTAATTTTCATAACCCAGTTTTTTGGTTTTATTTATTTATTTATTTTGGGGGCGGGTTTTTTGAGTCAGGATCTCACTATACTGTTCAGGCTGGCCTTGAGCTCACTTTGTAGCCCAGGCTGGTCTGGAACTTGCAATGATTCTCTTGCCTTAGCCTCCCAAGTGCTGGGATTACAGGTGTGAGCCACCATGCCAGGCAATAACTCAGTTTTAAAAACTCAGAACTAGAGAATCTCAAAGGCCTCTTCGACCTCCACAAAGATCATAGCAAAAGGAAAAGATACGACAAGTTCCATGAAGCTACTTTTCCCAAAATCCCAGGCCAAAAGAAAAGAAGAACTACTTGCCAGGCCAGGCCTGTAGGGGGTCCAAGGCCTGCCAGAGAGGAGGCCACCACTGGTTGAACTATGTCTGTGTGTTTTTGCCTTTTGAGAGTTCCCAGATGTCACCTATCAAAAGGGAAGCAGGGATGGGGTGGCTTTGTAGTTCGAGAGTGTATGTATGTGGGAAGGGAAAGGACCACCAGCCATCACTCTGTGTGTGGGCAGCCGTGATCCAGGGCCCCCACTTGCCTGGACAGCAAAATGAGCTCACTTTCTCTGCTTTTTCAGAGGAGGAAAGAAATGGTGGGGGGTTGCTGCCCAGAGTCTGGGTGTCTGAGGTACTGGTTGAGTGGGGCTTGGTTTTTTTTTTTTTTTTTTTGGTAAGGGGGATCGAACTCACAACATCGTGATTGCCAGGCAGGCACTTAGGCCACTGAGCTAAATCCCTGGCCTAAGTGGGGCTTGATTTTGATGCTTAGGCACAAATGTTGCTCTGTTGCTGCCTGGCTTCTTCCCTTAGAATGGAATGAGGGTCTTTGCCTGTCACCCTGCAAGGCATTTTTTCCAGCCCCCACTCCCCACTTTAGGGACAAGGCCAAGAGGCCCCCACCCACCCACCCAGTGCCAGGCCAAGTAGCCTTAGGAAGTGCAGTGAAGCCTTATGAAGCTCAGGGACACTTTCCCACCCGTGGAACCCCTTTCTCACTCTGCCGGATCTTGAACCTCACCCAAAAGGGCATTTTTATATCCAGGGGCCTTAATAGTCAAAGGTTTGGGAAATGCAGTTCTATGCAAAAGGCAGGTGCCCAGGGTCTCTGCATTCTGGACTGTTTTAATAATTCTTCTGACAGGTGATGGGAGCTCCAGCTCTATGCAGAGATTTTTTTGTGCTGGGGCCCAGGTATATGCAGCGGTTTTGCCACTTCCTCAAAAAGATCCCCGACCCTTATGGAGCTCTCATGATGTAAAACACACTTTAGGATCTTTTGTACTCCGGTGGCTAATATTTGTGTAACATCTGTCAGTGGGTATGGTGTTCTCAATGTCACCTTACAGGAAAGAACGGAAGTTCAGATAGGCGCAGTGATTTGCCAAAAGTCTCAGCCATTTGAAGAAGGCTCATATCCTTCCTGTAGGCTACCAACACTTCGTTGCAGTTGCAAGCCAAGAGGAACTACAAAGGCTGCAAGAAGAGGGTAGACGTTGAGTGGGGTGCAGAACAGGTGATGGGAAACCTGCAGTCCTGTGGAGTTGTTGACACAATAACTTTCTCTGGGGTTGGCCAGTGCTTTATCTGATTTGGTCCTCCCTTCCTCCACCCAGTATAGAATTAGCAGGCCCCGCAGTGCTAACTCAACCGATAAGGCAGGCTGCCGCCCTGGGCCTTCCCCTAGGGCTAGACACCCTGAGTCCCAGAAGTGACAGTGACTGCCACCCCATCCCCCTTCCTGAGCTCAGGTGTCCCCCAGGAATGCTTCTCTGGGAGGCACCTGGAGTGAAAGGGCCCTTCTTCCTAGCTCGCTCTAGTTGTACCACTTGTAACCCACAGTGGGACAGACTGGCATAAGCGCCACAGTGCCACTGGGGAATGTATTTATATATTAAAAAACACAAGCAGAGAAATGAAAAGTTCTGGGAACGGCGGCGCACAGGAGTTTAGCCGCCTTCCCAGGTCTGCAGCGGGCTGGGGGTTGGGGGAGGGAAGAGCTCCTGCACCCCCCCCCCACAGCCGAGGTGCGCCCTCCAGGGTACCCGGCCACCGAGGTGACAGATGCTGAGCAGCTGACTTGGGAGGGGAGCCTTCCCCCACCGATCCCCCTGCTGCTAGGAGGAAGCGAGGACGTGACTTGGAGAACGCGCCTCAGAGCAGATGAGAGAGGGATGGAGAGACAGTGGATGGGGAGGGGCGTGGTTGTCATTGGCCCCGCCCACCCGCGAGAGGCCGGAGACTCCTCCCCTGGCCTGGAAGGAGATGCTGAGCTCAGCGCTTTGCGGGAGGCTTGCCGAGTGGGGGCGGGGCGGGCGCCTGTCGGGAGGGGGAGGAGACGCCCTGAGGCTGTAGGATCGGGACCTGGCAACAAAGCCGCCTCTGTGGCGGTGGGGGAGGCCTCCTGGGTGCATGCCAAGCCTAAGGGGTGGTGGGGAACGTCTGAGTCACACCCTAAACTCTGACTTCGCCGGGAGAACCCACGTCAGAGAGGCCGAGCCCCTGTGCGCTCTGACCCCGGGATTTACAGGGCTGCCTCTGTGCGGCTGCAGTCCGGAGCGGCCCGGCCTCCTCTAGCTCGAGCAGCCCGGATTTAAAGCAAGCTTGCAAAGAGCGGGGCGAGATCGGCTTGGGAGGGGCAGCGAGCAAACCTTTTGTCCTCACCAGGTGCAAATGGTTAGCCAGGCCGAGCGGGTGGGCGGCTATTTTTGAGCTGACCTACATACCTACTTGCCGCCTATCTTTTTATTGTCACACGCAGTCATTATGGGAGCTTTTCTTTCGTGCCCCATGCAGCTGCGGCGTTTGCTGAGGGCTGCACAATAAGGCGCGTTGCCGTACCCATGCCGGAAGTTTGGAAGAGTGTGTGGCCTGGGCTGCGGGGCCATCAGCAGACCCGCAGGGGCTTCCTCAAGCGCTTCCCACGCCAGAGCCCCAGCTCCACCTCCGTTCTCTCCCTGGAAGCAGAGAACGAGACTCCAATTTTTAATTTAAAAAAAATTTTTTTCCGGTACTGAGAACCACATCCACAGTCTCTTTTTCTAAAATTTTTATTTGAGATAGGATTTTTGTTTGAGACAGGGTCTCACTATATTAGTGCAGACTGGCCTTGAACTTGCTTATCTAGCCCAGGCTGACCTGGAACTCACAGCAATCCTCCTGCCATCCCTAAATTGGCCAGAGTGGCGTTGAACTTGAGATTCTTCTCCCTCAGCCTCTCTGAGTGCTGCCTGTTTGAGTCTCAGATTTGGTGATAGTGTCCTTGGGGTTTGCTGAGCGAGCCCTAGAGGTTCAGGCCTTGCCAAGGTTGACCAGTGCTGAGACACGTCGTGAGCAGAGCTGCTTTGGGACCCACTGCTCTGAAGGTGCAGGCCCCCTCTTCCTTTAAGTAGAAACCAGGAGAGCTGGCAAGTTTCTGTTTATTTTACCTTCGCTCAGCCTCTCTCGGGCCTCCCTCCTCGAACCTTTTTAACAGCTCCCCATTGCCTCTGGAGCAAGTCTGGCTGCTGCTCAGCCCCCAAAGCCTGGGGGCAGGCCCTGGCCTATCTGTGGCTTCATCTCCCTCCCACAGCCCAGGAGGGGGAAATCGCATATGGTTCTAATTACCTCGGAAACGCTCTTAAAGTTTCCATAAAGTACAGTATGCCTGACTTTGTGTACACAACTTGACACAGTAATATATGCATGTAGATGTGCAAAATATACACAACCACGTAAGGAGGACACCAGCAAGCGCACGCATGTAATTTACAGCATGTAATCACACTGGAGAGAGGCAGACACAGACCTGGAAGGAGACTGAGGGAGGCAGTGGATCTCTGTCCTCTCTCCTCTGTGTACCCCATGAACCTCTCTGCCCTCCAGGAGCCATGGGGGAGGGGGTGACATCTGCGCACAGTAACCGCTGTCCACAGAGTTCTCTCCCTGAGCTGAGAGCTGCAGAGTTGGCTGTGCCTGGGTTCCCCCTGCCCTGTGAGAGGCCACTCCCAACCCCACGGTCTCTGTTCCCTTCTAGCTTGTTCCACTCTTCACACCCTACAGCTGCAGATTCCACCAAGTACAGATCCAAAAAAATCCAGACACAAAAATCACATCTGTACTGTGCAGGACCGCGTCGTTTTTTTTTCCCTTGTTCCTAAACAACACCTTGTGACACCTATTTCCCTAGCATTTATGGTGCATTGGGTATCCTAAGGAATTGGGAGAGGATTTAAAGTATATGGGCTGAACTGGGCATGGTGGTGCACACCTGTACTCCCAGCACTTGGGAGGTTGAGGCAGGAGGATCGCTGTAAGTTTGAGGCCAGCCTGGGCTACATAGTGAGTCTGAGGTCAGCCTGAAACACATAGCAAGACCCTGTCACCAAAAAAAAAAAAAAGGTATATGGGCCAGTAGGCATAAGTTATACAGTCCACTTTTTAATTTTGTGAGCCCACATATTTTAAAGCTTTAAACACCTCTCCACCCGCACCACGTACCCCAGGAACAGTGTCAGATGCATGTAGTAAATGCGCAACGAGTATTTGGCCCCAAATTGAATAGAACTGCAGCTCACCATGACTCAAACTCAAAGTGGAATCAGCACTGACCTTTCCCAGGCATGGGGGAACTAACTCTATTCCTCTAAACTGGGATAGCTTTTATTATAATCCCAGAAAGTTAAACCGGCAAGGGGGATTTCCCTTGTTCCCTGCGGGAGACTAAAGGAGAAGTCGGTTGAGCAGAACAGGATCCCACAATCAGCTGGCATTTCTCCAGTGCACCTCCTCAGCTTGAATTTTCTGTCTTCCTGCCTCAGCCTCCACCCCCAACAGTGACCAGCGAGCTGTTTTCTTTCAGAGCATTCACTCCAATTTTTTTTTTTTTTTGGCACCGGGGATCGAACTCACAACCTCGCACCTGCCAGGGCAGGTGCTTAAGCCACTGAACCAAACTCCCAGCCCTGGTTTTTTGAGGCAGGGTCGCACTGTGTAGCTTAGGCCAGCCTTGTACTCACGTTGTAGCCCAAGGTGGCCTGGAACTCACAACGCTCCTCCTACCTCAGCCTCCCGAGTGCTGGGATTAAAGGCGTTCACCACCACGCTCACTCCAATTGTAATTATTACAAATGTATTTACCTGTGTAAGTTTAAGGCCTGATTTTTTTTCCCACTTGACTGTGAGCTCCAAGAAGCCAGGATCTCTTTCATCCTGGGTCTCCCAGTGCCCAGGCCACAGTGTTCCCAGTAAATGTGAGGAAAAGAAGGAAAAAATAAGGAGCCAGTGTGGCAGTGCACCTCTTTAACTTCAGCACTTGGGAGGCTGAGGCAGGAGGATCGCTGTGAGTTTGAGGGCAGTCTGGGCTACGTAGTGAGTTCAAGACCAGCCTGAACTACATAGCATAAGGTCTCAAACAAACAAACAAACAAACAAAAAAACACAAAAACAAAAAAGAAAAAAGAGAGAATTTGTGCAGCCTGACAACACTAAAAGCTAGTAAGTGACCATGACACGGGAAAGGTCTTTCTGCTGGGAGTGACAAGGCAGATGAGGACTGGAATCTAACTTTGTTTGTTTGTTTGTTTGTTTGTTTGTTTGTTTGTTTTTGTGGCACCAGGGACCAAACTCACAACCTCACACCTGTCAGACAGGTGCTTAAGCCACTGAGCCAAACTCCCGGCCCTTGGGATCTAACTGTTGCAGAAGGCAGATTGGAGGTCTGAGACTGAGGCGGGTGACCTGGAAACCCACCCAAGGGTTGATGATAGGAAACCAGCCCTGGAAAGCACAGCACACCACAGTAATGGCCGCCTATGTGGGTGCTAGGGAGGGAGGTGGGGTTGGAGCTCAGGTGCAGAGTACTGACTTAGCCTGTAGGACAAGGGTTCCAGTTCAGCACCTCAAGAAAGGGAGGGACCTTTAATCCCAGCACTTGGGAGGCTGAGGTAGGAGGAATGTTGTGAGTTCGAGGCCCGCTTGGGCTACAATGTGAGCAAAAGGCCGGCCTGAGCTACATAGTGCGACCCTGCCTCAAAAAAACCAGGGCTGGGAGTTTGGCTCAGTAGCTTAAGCGCCTGCCCCGGCAGCCGCAAAGTTGTGAGTTCAATCCCGGGTATCCCCCCCACCAAAAAAAAAAAAAGAAGAAGAAGAAAGGGAGGGAGAGAGGTGGTCCACGCCTGTAATCCCAACATCCATGAGGCTGAGGCAGGAAGCTCGCCATGAATTAGAGGCCAGCCTGGGCTACATAGTTCAAGGCCAGCCTAAACTATGCAGCAAGTCCCAGTCTCAAAAAACAAAACTCCCCAAAAGAACCACTGAGGTGTGGGGGAGACTGACAGATGGACAGGTTGCCGGGATGGTAGTAGTCGGGGGACAGATGTGGGAAGACGCGCTGTGCAGCACTGGGGACAGCTCCCTCGAGGTGTCTGATCTCCACCGCGTCAGGACCCCTGGGCTGAAACCTGACATTTGGGGAAGAAAGCGAGGAAGGGAAGAGACCGGCCTTTAGGACCCCACGGCCCCGCAGCCGGCAGCATCCCGGGTACAGAGCGTCCCGTCCAGGCCGCTGGGAAACAAACACTGGGCGCTGGGGCGGGTGGGGGAAGGGAGGGCGGGTGGGGGAAGGGAGGCCCCTCCACCGTCCCCCCACCCCCACCGCGGGAGCAAAGGCCAGGGCTTCGCGCCCCCTACAGACCCCGCCCTCCCGGGCCCCAAGCCAGGGTGCAGGGAGGGGGGCGCGGGGGATCAGGGAGCCCCGCGGAGCCCACAGACAGAGCCGTGCGCTGCGGCGGCTCGGAGAGCGCTCGCTGGAGGTTTGCTCCCGGACCGAGCCCTGCTCCCCTCCCGCCCCCCGGGAGGAGCTGGCTGACGGCCAGCGGAGGGGACGTGCCTAGAGTCAGGTCTCCGAGGTCACCCTGCAGAGAGCCCCCGTGAGCGGCTGCCACGGCCTTGTCACAAGTGCCTCCTGAGTCTGTACCAGAACCTACAGTAATCCCAGCACTCAGAAGGCTGAGGCAGGAGAATCGCCCGAGTCCAATGCCAGCCCGCCCTACATAGTGAGTTTAAAGCCAGCCTGAACTACATAGACCCTGTCTCAAAAAAACAAAACACAACAACAAAGCAAGCAAGAAGCTGAGGCTCAGGAGGAGCGACGGCCACCCGGTGAGGAAGTGTTAAAACGGGACTTGAACCTGGGTGTGCCTGCATCCCACATATAATTTGGTTGCTTGGAGTTCAGAACACATTTTCCCATGGAAATCGAGCTGTAAGTGGTGGTTTGGCGGCTGCTATGGCCTCGTTCACCTAGGGCACAGCCGCGATTAATTCTATGTTTCCGCGCGGCGGTGGGTGAATCAGGCTTCTCTGGGGCCGCCTGGAAGCCAGGGAGAGGGAGCCCAGGGCAGGGCAGGGTAGGGCAGGGCAGGGTGCACCGGCTGGGAGCCCTGCCCTCCTGCAGCAGGCAGAGCTGGGGGCGCAGGGTCCACAGTGGCCAGGACCTAAGGCAGCCCTGGTTTGTGAGGCAGGCAGTGCTACCTAACTGAGAGCTTGTGGTAGTTTTCAGACTCTGGAGGCCTCAGGCCTCTTTATTTCTCTTCTTTTTTTTGTTAATTTTTAAATTTTTTTATTATATATATATATATATTTTTTTTTTTTTTGCAGAACTGGAGCTCAAACTCACGACCTCACACCTGCCCAGCAGGTGCTTAAGCCACTGAGCCAAACTCCCAGCCCCCTCTTTTCTTTCTTTCTTTTCGTTGTTTTGCTTTGTTTTGTTTTTTAAGACAGGGTCTCGCTATGTAGTTCAGGTAGCCTTAAAGTCGCTGAAATTCTCCTGCCTCAGCCTCCTGAGTCCTTGGATCACTGGTGTGCACCACCACATGTGGTCTTGTGCCACCGCTCAGCTTTACATGTAGAGTCATTTTTCTTTCTCCTTCCTTCCTTCCTTTCTTTCTTTCTTTCTTTCTTTTTGCACCAGGAATTGAGCCCAGGGCCTCATGCTTGCCAGGCAGGCGCTGCACCACTGAGCTACATCCCTGGCCCGTAGAGTCATTTTTTGTCTTCTTCTCTTGGGATAGATTATGAGAGGCAAGGTCTAGGGCTTATTTTTCCTAGCCTGGCTTCTGCCTAGGAAGTGGCTGAGAAGGACTACTCAGAGTTAGGAAGCCTTTTTTTTTTTTTTTTTTTTGCGGCACCAGGGATTGAACTCACAACCTCGCGCCTGCCTGACAGGCATGTAAGCCGCTGAGCCGAACTCCCAGCCCTGGTTTTTTGAGGCAGGGTCGCACTGTGTAGCTCAGGCCAGCCTTGCGCTCGCACTGTAGCCCAAGCCGGCCTCGAACTGACAATGCTCCACCTACCTCAGCCTCCTGAGTGCTGGGATTAAACGCGTGTGTCACCACGCCCAGCTGCTTTTTTTTTTTTTTGAGACAGTGTTTGGCTTCAAAAGTCAGGCTGGCCTTGAACTCACTTTGTAGCCCAGAATGGCCTTGAGTTTACAGTGATCCTCCTGTCTCAGCCTCCAGAGTGCTGGGATTACAGGTATGGACCACCACACCTGGCCAGAGTTAGGAATGTTAAGGACCACAACAGCTACTGTGAGAAACCAGAGACCATCCAAACTTTCATAGTGCAGGCATTCACTCAGTCATTTGACAAACATTTGCTATGGGTGTGCTGGGCACTATACTTAATCTTTTCATGAAATCTCTGTTACTCAAAGAATCTTAGGCAGGAATGGACCAAGGGTCACAGACCGAGAATCTCAGCATTAGAAGAAATCTTTTTATAGATGGAAATTGTAGTCATTCATTAATTCAAGATAGATGTTGGGCTGGGGTGTAGCTTAATGCAATGCTGTAGCACTGACCTAGCATGCTTGGGCCCCTGGCTTCCATCCCTAGCATGACAGAGAGAGGGGTGGGGGGAGAGAGAGAGAGAGAGAGAGAGAGAGAGAGAGAGAGAGAGAGAGAAGGTAACTGTCGTGCTAGAACTGAAGGTTATAAAACATGAACATTGAGGTATATAGAAAGGTGGCAAGTGGTTTACCTAGCATCTCAGTAGCCCAGGCTGATCTCAAACTCAAGATCCTCCTACCTCAGGCTTTTGAGTGCTGGCGTTATAGGTGTGTACCATGGGGCACATCTCCAGTCATCTTTTAGGGTCTTTCCGCTTTCCCACAACTGGGATTGAGGCCTGGGGAAGGAAAGGCCCTTTTCTCACTGCAGTACCTCTGCCTGGGTGCTATTCTAGAGTTAGTTTATTATTTATTTATTTATTTTTGTCTTTTTTGTCTTTTGAGACAGGGTCTCACTAAGCAGTTCAGGATGGTCTTGAGCTCACTTTGTAGCCCAAGCTGGTTTTGAACTTGCAACGATCCTCCTGCCTCAGCCTCCCTAGTGCTGGGACTACAGGCTTGCGCCACCACGCCGGCCTCTAGAGTTAGTTTAGGTCTTCCTGCTGCTGGGGGATGGCTTCTCTCAGTTCTTTCTTTTCTTTCTTTTGAGGTATTGGAGATTGAACCCAGGGTCCTTACACTGAGCTATATCCCAATCCTCTTTTTCTGTTTTATTTTGAGATAGGCCAAGTAGGTTACCTGAACTAGCTTTGAATTTTTTTTTTTTTTTTAACCAGGGATCGAACTCATAACCTTGCACCTGCCAGGCAGGTGCTTATGCCACTGATGGAGGACGAGCTCAGAGGTGGGTGCTCAGGGACCCCTCGCCAGGGTGGCTGCACCATGCCACTTGGATGTGTGGTCCCCAGAATTGTGAATCAAACATATCTCTTTCTAAACACCCAGCCTTGTTTTATCACAGCAATTCACACTGCACTGAGACAGCTCATCCCAGGGCTGGGGACGTAGCTCAGCAGCACAGTGCCTGCCTGGCAAACACCAGGTCCTGAGTTCGATTCTTGGTACCACAAAAAAAAAAAAAGTTCTGAGACAGCCCATCCTTTCTGTATCCCCTCTCCTCTGCTGGCCTGTGAATGTGGGGATCTGAGGGCTGGGGCCTGATGTGTGTCCCTGAGTTCCAGAACCCCACACACCACAAGTTGGTTCTGGACCTGCTGGCTGCTGCCCAAAGACTCATCATAGCATTTTGAGGGCTTCACGCAGCAGGCAGACTTCCCAGACTCCAGCTCACAGTTCTGAGCCACCTGCTTGAGCTTTTGGGTGTTACAGAAAACTCATTAAGAAAGCACCTTTTGCTGGGCGTGGTTGCTCAGATCTGTCATCCCAGCACTCAGGAGGCTGAGGCAGGAAGATTGCTACAAGTTCAAGGCCAGCCTGAAATACATAGCAAGACAAAAAATAAAGAAAAGAGATTGAGAGAGAGAGAGAGAGAGAGAGAGAGAGAGAGAGAGAGAGAGAGAAATGTTACTCTCTTACTCCTGAAGTGACAGCAGACCACATTCAAAAGCTTCTCCAAAATGAATACTGATGGATAGTTCCTTTCTGTTCCCCAAAACCTCAGTCCCGTCATCTCCGGGGTGTTTTGTTCTGAGGGACATGAAATGCTGGTGACAGCTGTGCTCGTGGATGATGTGGGGTGTGTGTGGGTGCTTGCAGTGGAAACAGCAGCACACAAGTGCAGGGGACAAGGCCAGGTAGGGCCAGGCGCAGCACTAGGACCCAGGAGCCCCGCATGCCGCAGGCCCTGCAGGCCGAGTTCACAGCCAGAACACAATGTTCCCAGCGCGCCCACAGGAAGCCCCGCGGAGGAGGAGAACTGCACAGGGCCTCGGCTGGGTGTGTTCTGGCCTCAGCCTTTTATTCTTTCTCCTAACCTCAGTCCCCACTTTCACATCCTGTAACCTGCAGAGCTGCCCCTCCCCACCCTCCGCACTGGTCCCAGGCCCCAGGAGGGCAATCAAGGCAGGAAACCAAAGTCTTGCCCAGTTTCACCATTTTCAAATAAGGCCCTTCGCCTGCCTTCCACCTTGGCTTCCTGAATGGACCCTTTGTGATGGAAACTTCTTACCCTGCACGGGGCAGCTGTGACCAAGCTGCACACCCAGCTTCAGACTCTGAGTCCTTCGAAGGGGAAACAGCTGAAGCCTCCGGCCACCCCGCCCTTCCTCCCCAAGGTCTCGCCCCACCTGGGGCGACCAGGGCCTCTGTTCCCCATAAATCAGACGGACTTGGAGCCCGCAAGGGAACCATGCCAGGTTTGCAGCAGAACATCCTATGATGTGGTTCCTAGTTTTTATTTCCACGAATGCTATAATATGTGGTCCCATCAAGCTATTTTTATTGAATGAAAAAAAAAAAAAAAAAAAAAGCAAACCTGCATAAAAAACCAGGCCAGTTACAGGGAAGGACAAGGTGAACTTTCCGCTTCCTTTCCTATAGCCTATCAAGTTGGGTCTGTGGTTGGTGTCACCCACACATCTATGCTGTACTGAATTTCAATTTTTGCCTCTTTTTGAAGCCACAAGAATGAGGCTTTTAAACCTGTGTCACTTCTGCAAGTTAGAGTCTTAGTTTTTTTTTTTTTTTTTTGGTGGTACCGGGGATCAAACTCATGACCTGGGCACTTGCCAGGCACGCACTTATGCCACGAAGCTAAATCCCCAGTTCCTGGAGTCTTAGTTTTATCAATTTGTTGTGTGCCCTGGTGTAAGCCACTGTGCTGCTTCAGGCTTCAGTGCCCGCATTTGAGGAAAACTTTTTTTTTTTTTTTGGCGGCACTGGGGATTGAACTCACAACCTCACACCTGTCAGACAGGCGCTTAAGTCACTGAGCCAAACTCCCAGCCCTGGTTTTTTTGAGGCAGGATCGCACTGTGTAACTCAGGCTGGCCTTGTGCTCGTGTTGTAGCCCAAACTGGCCTCGAACTCACAACGCTCCTCCTACCTCAGCCTCCCGAGTGCTGGGATTAAAGGTGTGTACCACCACGCCTGGCTCTGAGGAAAAGTTTTATGTGTTGAATTGTGACTTCCTCAAAGTCATGTGCTCAAGTGTTAATCCTGGACCCTCAGAATGTGATTTTATTTGGAGATAACGTCTGGACAGAGGTAATGAAGCTACAGTGTGGTGCTTAGAGTAGGCCCTCATCCAACAGGACTGATGTCCTCATGTGAGGAAACTTGCACACAGAGAGAAGACTGTAAAGCAGTGATGGGGAACTTTCTAGAGCTCTTAGTGATATAATTAGCTGCTGCAGCACATGTGCCATAGGTTTGCCACCACTGCTGTAGAGAGATGTTGGGACAAGATGGCCACACATGGAACAAGATGGCCGCCCACGGGTCAAGAAGAGGCCTGCAACAGACCCTTCCCCTTTAGTCTCCAGACCTGTGAGATCAGAGGCTTCTGTTATTTCAGCCACTCTGTCTGAGGTACTTGGCTATGGTAGCTATAGCAAACTCATTGTCAATAAAGTCCCTTTAAACTCTTAGGCCACAGGATTCTTCCCAGCCTTCCATGCCAGCCTTGGTGGCTTCCTTTCGTCCCCCATGGCCTTTGTGTTAGCACTTCTGGGTGGATAAATAACAGCATGTGTGGGACGTGCTTGGCACAAGGCATCACAAACGGTCATCCTCGCTGGGTTAACCCTGGTGAAGGCTCTTAGGTTCCTGGCATCTGGATGCCCCATGTATCCACTCTGAGGCCCTGCATACCCAAGCAAGAGGTGTGGGTTCTGAGCCCAGGCCCTCAGATCATTACTTAAGGCTTCTCCACTCCCCTTGGCAATATTTAAATCTAAGAGTATTCAATGGCACCTTCCTGGAGCCTAACCCTTTTTAACAGGATCTCATTTGGGCCTTAGAACCAGCAGGGCTAGCAGAGGCTGCAGAAACTTAGAGTGGGAGATTGCTGCTGGGCATAGTGGCACATGCCTTTCATCATAGCACTTGGGGGGCTGAGGTAGGAAGATTACAAATGTGAGTTCAGCCTGAGCCATTGAGCAAGACTCTCTCCTGCCTCAGCCTCCTGAGTGCTGGGATGACCAATGTGTGTCGCCATGGCAGGCCTGAGATGTCTCGCAGTCTGTGTGGGGTTGTTCTGTGAGCTAAGTCAGCGTGACTTGGTGGAATATTCCAGATGGACTCTGCAGAGGTACATGGGTATTGTGAGATGTGAACCACTCCCCAGCATGACCTTTTGGTTTGCCAACTAAATGAAATGTCCATTTTGTGTGGTTCATCTTGAAACATGGGCCTGGATTGCTGAGAAAGAGGGAGAGAAAGGGCTGAGGAGCTGACTTCAGGCTTTCAGGGCCAAGAGAAGAAAGGAGGCAAAATGGGGAAACATCCCTCCACGATGGCTGTATGCTTTGAATTTGATCGCTCTGGCTGCCTCTTATCCTGGTTCTTGGCTCTGGGCCCGGAAGGGAGGCTCCTTCAACACTGAGTTTGGGACAGATAGATGCCTTTCCCTAAAAGTCAATAAATAACTACAAAGCTGTGACCACTCAGTTTCTAGTCAGACTGAAAACACTGCCTCCGGCCTTTTGGCCTGCACACGTCGCTTTGGATGCCTGTGGCTCTGCTCTGGCCCACCGAGGCTGCTTTCGGAGTTGGGTTTTGTGAGAGTCCAGATTCCTGGCTTCTTCCTCAGTAGTCGTCCCCTGGCTGTTGCAGAGACGCAGAGCCCTGTGTGCCTGGACCGGAACAACGTGCCTCTTGCTTCTTTCTCCCGAGACTTCACTCCCCTGTTTACACCAGAGTCCCAGCCACAGGGGGTGACCTGCAGCCCACAGATGTACCCCAACTTAGTGCATTCTGTTCCTGGCAGCTCTGCTAACTCCAGTCCATCAGCCACAGTCGAGTCCATCTCACCTCCTGCAGGAAACTGTCCTTGTGGTCCCCTTGTCATTCCCACCTCCCGGCCTTCCTGGCTTCCACAGCCGCCTGGGAAGACCAAGGCCACACAGTGTCCAGATCTGGCTGCAGAAGAGTCAGACTGGAGCTCAGACTTACTGGACCTCAACAATGAGGCAGGGAACCTGCATTTGAACTCAGGTTGATTGGGAGGAAGATCCTGTCATTTAAAATTTATTTGATTTTATTTTTTTGGCTGTGCTGAGGATGGAACCCAGGGCTTCACACATGCCAGGCAAGCTCCAGCCCCGGTCCCTGCCCTATCTTTTTATTTGTTTCCGTGCACATTGCCTGAGCCATGAGGCCCTGGATACATGTTGCTCTGGCACCCTCTTCTTGTTTTCACTTCCCTCCTTCTCTAGCCCAGACCAACAATTTGCGATTACGCCCTTGCCTTGCCGTTACCATGCAAAACCCTAACCACCAGCTATTTATTTTTTCCATTCCCACTGCCAGGCGGCCAGGAGCAGCGGCTCCTTCCCTGAACTGTGCTGTTGCAGCTCACAGCTCTGGCTGCAGTGGGCCCCAAACGTGACCCGAGACTATTCCTGACCCCTGGGTTCCCACTTCCTCCTGCCTCTTCCCACAGGCGGTCAGCAGCTGGCCTCCTCCCCAGAGAAAATAGCGGCCATCAGATGGGAACTCCCTCCACTTCCTGCAGCCTCGCCTAGCTGCTTGCTGGCCTCAGCACTCTCCTCCCCGCCCTCAGTCCCAGGTCCTGCAGCCGTCTCCTCCCACCCCCTCAGGGACCTTACCTTCAATTGCCCCTTTCTCTTTGACCTGTCTCATCTGAAGGGAAAAAACAACAACAATGACAAACAACCTCTTAGCCCGGTCCCTCATTTTTGCCTTCCCTTCCCTCTAAAAGTCCTGAGGTGTTCTGGGTTTGTTCTCATTCCACAGCGACTGGGTCTGTGTCATCCTCAGCTCTTTTTTTATTTTATTTTGAGGTAGGGTCTTGTTGAGTAGCTCAAGCTGGCCTTAAACTTGTGATCCTTCTGCATCAGCCTTCTGAGTAGCTGGGATCACAGGTGTGTGCCACCACACTCAAGATGGCTGCACTTAGGACAAGTTTACCATGTGCCTTTCCCATTCCTTATCTCACGTTCTACTTTTTGCAGCCTTCTCAAAACCTCCATTCCCCCTGATTTATGCTGCCACATTCCCGGTTTTCCTGCCATCTCTCTGGTGGCCTCCTCTGTTGTTTTCCTGGCACCTCCTCCTTTCCTGTCCTGCACACGGTGTGCCTTGGCACCTCTCCTCGGTATAATTCTCTTCTCACTCTATGGGACTTCTCTCTGGTCAATTCCATCTATGCTCTACCTGTGTTTCTTTTGTTTTTCTTTTTTTTTTCAGTGCTAGGGCTGCAACCCAGGTCCTTGTGCATACTAGGCAAGTACCACTGAGCTACACGCCCAGCTATCCTTTTGGTCTAATGAACACCTAGGTTGGTGAGTCGTAACTCTAGTGTCAGCCCAGCTCACTCTTCTGCCCCACAGACCTGCAGAGCCAGCTGGCTGCTGGACGCCTCTGTGAGGCCACTCTGCTGTGACCTTATCTCAGTGAGCAAGTCTCCCACCATGACCACAGACACTGACACAAGAAACCTGGACGTCCTCCTCCAGTTCTCCAAGTCCCACCAGCCACCAGGTGCTGCACAAGACATGTGTGCCTATGTGTTTGAAACAGGATCTCGTTGTGTAGCCCAGACTGGCCTTGAACTTGCCATCTTTTTTGCCATCAGCCTCCCAAGTGCTGGGATTACAGGCACAAGCCGCCACGCTGCCTGTGGTGGGCTCTTGCAGTTTTCACACTTCCACTTTTCTTTCTTTTCTTTTATTTTTTTCGGCACCAGGGATTGAACTCACAACCTTGGGCCAGTCAGATAGGCACTTAAGTCACTGAGCCAAACTCCCAGCCCTGGTTTTTTTGAGGCAGGGTCGCATTGTGTAGCTCAGGCTGGCCTTGCGCTTGCTTTGTAGCCCAAGCCGGACTCCAACTCACAATGCTCCTCCTACCTCAGCCTCCCGAGTGCTGGGATCAAAGGTGTGCACCACTTTTCTTTCTGTCTCTTCACAATTACAAACTCCTTGAGGTTGACGACTGTGTCTTGTCTTACACCACACCCTCAGCATCTAGGAGATACCAGACAGGCAGGAGGTGCTCAGGAAGTGTGTGTGAGAATAAAAGGCCTTTGGACAGGTCACATGGTAACAATGCAGCAGGCTGACTGGAGAAACAACACCTCCCAGGGCAACTGGCCTGACTGGAGAAGTTAAAGTACCTGAGAGGACAGACTTGCTTGTGGGCACGGTCACCAGGTCCGTGTGCAGAAGCCCACAAGAGGCAGGCAGCCGCCACAAGCATTTACCTGGGTCCATCCCGAGGCGGGGTCTGTGAGACGTGACAGCTTTGAACACATTTTCATTTGTTCACAGCTTCCACCTGTTGCTGTAGCAACATCACAGAAGGCACCTTGGGCCGAGATCTGGGTTCTAGTCTTGCCTCTGTCTGCTAGTTGTTTGCATCACCTCAGTCATTACTACTCTATTATGGATTTTGCACTGGAAATAGCAATATAGTTTCTAAACTATGGTACAGTTGGACATGGTGGTGCATGCCTGTAATCTCAGCATTCAGGAGGCTGAGGTAGGAGGATTGCCTTGAATTCAAGGCCAGCCTGAACCACATAACAAGACTTTGTCTCAAAACAAAAACAAAAACAAAAACATACACTACTTCCTTAACCAAGGATGGGGATGTAGTTCAGTGGTACTGTCTGCCTAGCATGTGTGCAGCCCTAGGTTTGTTCTCTAGCACTGCAAAAAACAAAAGAAAACACAAACAATAAAAAATTCTGTATACACCTACTATGTGCTTGGTGGTGTTCTAGGTACTGAGGGTCTAGCAGTGAATGAGTCACAACAGGTTACAACTTCCTGTGTGTGTATGGGGGGTGACCATGGTCTCTCCCAGCTCTGACACCCTGAGGACACCTCCTCCCTGCACCTTGACCAGGTGTGAATCGGTGCACACACGGAGGCCGTGGTGAAGCATCAGGCTCCAGCCTCCCACTCCCATCCTCTCCTGTGGATCTGCCTCCCTCCCAAACTCAGCTCCAGGAAAACAGGAAAAGACCTGCTGTCGTTTACCCTCTGTCTGCAACCCAGGATGTAACTCTCCAAGCACCTGTCATTTAAGACTTATCTCTTTTTTTTTTTTTTTTGGCACCAGGGATTGAATTTACAACCTCACGCCTGACAGACAGGCGCTTAAGCCACTGAGCCAAACTCCCGGCCCTGGTTTTTTTGAGGCAGGGTTGCACTATGTAGCTCAGGCCAGCCTTGTGCTCCTGTTGTAGCCCAAGCTGGCCTTGAACTCACAATGCTCCTCCTACCCCAGTCTCCCGCGTGCTGGGATTAAAGGCGTGCGCCACGCCTGGCTAGGACTTTTATCACTTTCATGGAATGAAAGGCTCTGTCTTGGAATTGAGGCAATTAAGAGACCTGGCAAGATATCTGGGCAAAGTGAGGTGCTCTGGAATTGGACGGGGAGAAGTGAGGTGGCCTTCCCTGCGTGTGGTATTGTTTACGTACATCTGAAGGGCAGGCCCTAGAGCAGGCTGTTTCTCGCTTCTGGATGTGATGGTCTCCTAGTCCCACCTCCTTTCCTTCACAGAGGGGAAGCCCTTCAGCCTTAGGGTACAAAGTTTCCACCACTTCAGTGTCTGGCACCCTGAGTGGGGACAGGAGGTGCTGTGATGTGAGGTGGGGAAGCCACAGGCTTTAAGGAAATAGACACAGAATTCTGCTGCTCAGGACCTGATTTCCAGCTCCAGCTAGGTGAGTTGCAGGTATGGGACGAAGCTAATAACGCTCTAAAGTATAGCATGGAAAACTCTGGACTGTGAGGCTGGCACAGTGGCATGTACCTGTAGCCCCAGGTGGGAGGCTGAAGCAGGAGAACCACTTGAGCCCAGGAGTTCAACGCCAGTCTAAGTAACATGGCAAGACCTTGCTATCAAACAATCAAGCAAACAAACAGGCCAGGCATGGTGGCATATTCCTGTAATCTCAGCTACTTGGGAGGCTGAGACAGTAAGATCACAAGTTTGAGGCCAGACAGGGTAACTCAGAAAGACCTTGTTTTTAAAATAAAAGGGGCTGGCCAGGTGTGGTGGTGCATGTCTGTGATCTGAGTCCTTAGAAGGCTGAAGCAGGAGGATCACAGTGAGCTTGAGGCCAGCCTAAACAGCACAGCAAGACCATATCTCAAAAATAAATAGAGCTGTGTCTCTCAAAACAAACAAACAAACAACAACAACAACAAAACAAAGCACAAACAAATAAACAAAAACATTTAGGACTGGGGATATAGCTCAGTGACACAGCGGCTGTTTGGCAAGTGCAAAGTCCTGAGTTCAATTCCTGGTACCAAAAAAAAAAGCTGTCTCAAAGATACAAAGGGGTGTTGTTCAGTAGTAAACCCAGTGCCCTGAATATGATCCCAGTACCCTAAAAATAAAACTCTGAACTTCAGTGATGATATTGGATAATTAAATGGGAAGTTAAAAATTGAAACTTTTAGTCGGGCATGGTGGCGCACGCCTTTAACCCCAGCACTCGGGAGGCTGAGGTAGGTGAAGCATGGTGAGTTCGAGGCCCGCTTGGGCTACAACATGAGCGCAAGGCCGGCCTGAGCTACATAGTACGACTCTGTACCAAAAAAAAACTAGGGCCTGGAGTTTGGCTCAGTGGCTTAAGCACTTGCCTGGCAGGCCCGAGGTTGTGAGTTTGACTCCTGGTGCCACAAAAAAAAAAAAAAAAAGAAACTTTTGACTACATAAAGGTAAAACCAGCTATTAAGGCTTACTATTTATGTCTCATTAACATGAGACAACAGTTGTATGGAATTATGTCAGCTTGACACAATTCCTTATTTTGTATTAGTGCACGTTAATTATAGTAATGGTTTCACTCTGGCGTATCTGTACATGCGTACAACATACTCTGGCTGCTTCTACCCCCTCCCCCCCAACTTCCTGCCTTGTTCCTCCCTTCCCCGTTCCTTGTTTCCAGCAGACTCTGCCTTTGCATTTTGTAAGATATGAGGAAATAGCTGCAGTGATGGTGAACCTTTCCATGATGGTAGCACAATGCAGCATGAGCACTGCACTGATGTTTTTACCTTCTCTATTTCCTCACCTGCAGGATACATCAAAGTCAAGGGGTCAAAATACTGTTTTATGTGCAGAGGGCGACGTCATCGGCAGCTTGCAAGGCTGGCCAGATGCGTAGTCCTGGTCACCAGCTGCCAGCTAACTACTACTGGCTCTCCCCGCTCATGTGGGTGTCCCCAAGAATCCAGCTTCCCCCCAACATCTAACGACACTTTCCCTTTAGGAGGCCCCGCAGAAAGGGAGACATAGCTGGTCCTTTTGTTCTTTAAGGAAGCTACAACCCCTGCTCTGTGTATGCGAGCCCTGATGGTTGGGCCCTGGCTGGGCCTATTTCCTCCAGGTACTTTATTTCGCTGATAAATAAAAGGCTTTTGGATTTTGCTTTGTATAAGGCTTTGGGTTGGGTTTGGAGATTACAACATGGTGCTTCTACAAGAATCTGCTTTGGAGCGTGACCAATTTGAGTCCAAACTCAGCTGTGGCCAATCATAGCCAAGGAGCCTCATTCTGAGCAGCATTGGGGGATTATGAGCCTTGCAGCCTTATCAGCAGGATTATAATTGATGCCTTCGAGGGGCTAGCACACAGTAAGTGCAAAGGAGATGACAGATGAGCCACAGGGTCTATCTTGGAGCCCAAACCATGGTATTAGGAGCTGTGGATGATGAGACACGATGACTAACAGGAGGTGTGGGCAGAGAGGTGCCTTCTTCAAAAACTATCGAGGGTCTTTTTTTTGATCAATGTGCAAGGCCCTCACTAAGTGTTTCAGAAAGCATTTGTGCTGACCCCAAGGTCATTTTTAAGGCCAGAGAAACAAATGTCCAACTCAAAAGAGAAAACATTCTGAAATAAGTTCAAATACAAAAGGGAAAAGATGAAGTGATACACTGTCTGTACTGCAGTTATACAAATGAAGTGACAGCAACTGCTTCGAAGTTATCACTGAAAGTCTGATTTAAAGGATTACTACAGTTGGGCATGGTGGCGCACGCCTTTAATCCCAGCACTCGGGAGGCTGAGGTAGGAGGAGCGTTGTGAGTTCGAGGCCGGCTTGGGCTACAACATGAGCGCAAGGCTGGCCTGAGCTACACAGTGCGACCCTGCCTCAAAAAACCAGGGCCAGGAGTTTGGCTCAGTGGCTTACACACCCCTCAGGCAGGCGTGAGGTTGTGAGTTCAATCCCCGGTGCTGCCAAAAAAAAAAAAGGATTACTGCAGTTCAGGTTGTTCTGTTTGGTATCGGGACTCGAACTCAGGCAGGTGCTGTGCTGCTGAGCTATATCCTCAGACCCTGTTCAAGTACCTTTAATGTTTCCCTTGTTGATCATCAAGATGACCAATGCTGAAAGTACCAGAGACAACTTGCTCTCAAGTCATTAAGAGTGAGCTAAATTATCAAGCGACTGTGATCAACCCCATGTCCCAGGATTTCCTTTTGCCTCAGCAATGTGACCATGAGCAGGTCCTTATCTCAGTGGACACAGACTTTACCAAGTGGGTGAGGTCATGCTTTCTGCTAGGTGGCATGTGTTAAATATTTGAACTCCCCAGATTAGGGCCAATTGCTCTGGGATTATATAGATTTATAATGAAGCAACTCTTAAGTAAATTCTTAGTAGGGACAAAGGTAGATGCTGAGGCAAAACTGCATACAACACAATAAATGATTCTCTTAACTGTGTGGTGTGGGCCTGGGATCCATTGAAGAGGAACAAAAATACCTGTTAGCCTTCCAGGTTTCTCCCATTGTAGCATACAAAAAAGACTCAGGTATTGGTGAGATATTCAGACACTTCTATAAAGACAAAACTCTCTGAAATAAAGCATATCTACCATGTGCTTAAGAGAAATAGTTTTTAGAATCTTGTACAAAGTAATTTGACCTCTTATCCCTATCCCAAATCCCTCAGACTTTGAAAGGATGAAAACACCAATTTGGAGGTCTTTCAAAGAATTTATTTGCTACAGAATTGCTTGAGTCCACCAATGAGCTGAACATTGGAATTCTGTGTGTAAAGGGATTTTGCTCGCTGCTTTATTTTACAGCTGCTGCAACATGAAACATTCAAAATGCAGGGTTTTTTTTTTTTCCCTTTTGTCAGCATTTGGCATATCTAGAAGAGGCTGGAAAAAGAATCTACAGAATTAGATGTCTAAAATGGGGAACAAAATGAACATTTAAAAATTCCTCATTCGGACAGGTCCTGAGTTGAAACCATGTTGATGTGTAAAAAAGAAACGTTAGGTCAGAAATGTGTAACTATAGATCCTGACCTTGGACTTAACCGGTGAAAATTTCTAGGCACTGTATGAACAACAGAACACATACCAATCAGCTAGCCAATTCTGGCATGTGTTCTACTTAGCTCGTGAAAACTATGTAAGTATCGCTTTGTAATTTTTTTTTTTTTCTGGCTGGGGGTGGTGACACATACCTGTAATCCCAGCACTCTGGAGGTTGAGGAAGGAGGAGTGCAAGTGACTTCAAGGCCAGCCTGAACTACAAAATGAACCTCATCTCAAATGACATATGCATACACACAATTTTTTTGTGGTGCTGGAGAATGAATCCAGAGCATGACAGGCAAGCACTTTTATTACTGAGCTACATACCCAGCCCAATAAATATCTCTTGAACCTAAATCTCCTAATTCTGTGAAACCAACTGTCTTAATGTGATTCCCAATACTTTTTCAGACAAATAAAAAAAACTTTCTGTTCAAGACCACACGTTTAAGTATTTGTTGCCTGTGGACAGATACAGAGAAACCAAGTATGGCGGTAAGCCAGCAGTTCAGCGGTGCAGCTGGGACTCTCTGGGTGCCTGTGTAAGCTGTGAGAAAGTCCCCTGTGGCTCTGCACTGGCTGTGCCCCAGCGGTGACCATCCAGGTGACATCATCCCGAAGAGGGTGTGAACCCCAGCAGCTGCTCGATGGGTTTAAACCGCCACTCATCAGCCTCCAGTTCTTCTACCAAACCAGCTAGTTTTTCCATACGAGCAACTTGCTGATCTGTGGAGTAAAGGAGGTACTATAATGCCACAATGCCCTTCCTGTGAAACTGTCACCCATCACTAACATGATGACTATTTAAAAAATAATTTCTAGGGCTGGGGATATAGCTCAGTGGCACAGCACCTGACTGGCAAGTGCAGGGTCCTGAGTTCGATTTCCAGTATCAAAAAAAAAAAAATTCTAGATGAATTTTTTCTCAATATTCCAGTAATGGGATCTTAGACTATGCTGGTCAGCAAACTTTTTTTTTTTGGTACCAGGGATTGAACTCACAACCTAGTGCTTGCCAGGCAAGCGCTTATGTCACTGAACTGAATCCCCGACTAACTTTTTTTTTTTTAAAGGAACATTCCTAATCATTCTCTATTTACCTTTACTGCCTTTTTTTTTTTTCTTTTTTTCCAGTACTAAGGATGGAACCCAAGGGCCACACACGTGCTAGGCAAGTGCTCTGCCACTGATTGTACCCCCAACCCCCACCTTCACAGCTTTTGACTACACAGTGGAAAGCTGAAAGATTCATGTTTATACTATGCACTTCTTCTCTTGCAGATGATAAGCCATCAAGGGTCGCGTACTCCTACATGCTCTTTCTTTAATCACATCACATCACATCACATCACATCACATCACATCACATCACATCACATCGCATCACAGAAGCCTCAGTGATTAAATTTCTTGGAGAGGGTAACAGCTAGAGTCTATGTAAGTTTTTCATAATGTAAAGATCATGTAAGTGGGAGGGAGTGATGGGGAAGGGAACATAAAAAGAGCTGTACTACCACGGCCTAAGAGTCCGAGGATGATGATGATGGCAACCAAAGGGCCACGATGGGACATGGAAGCTTGCTCAGAAAGAAGGGGAAAAAAGCAACCCAAGAGGAGCAGGAAAACACTGATGCCCTGAGAGAACCAGTCTTGTTCAGGCTCCAGCTTTAAGCCTGAATGTGGACACTGTGTCTGGATTAAGACCTTTGAATGGTTCTTAAATTTAGGAAGTCCACTTAAACAGCTGTGCTGAGTTTGGGGGTTTCTGCCACGCTGACGAGCCTCAGAACCCAGGTCCTCAGCCCTGCACGCTCACCCACATGGTCAAGCACGCCGAGCACTTGCGCTTACCGTGCTTCACCTGTTTAAGCGTGGACGCCACCTGGTAACTGAACACGGACTCACAGAGGAATCTTTCAGAGCCATCTACAAACAAAGGAGGAAAAGGATTTAGTCTGTTCTTAGGGTTTTATGGCTTCTGATAAACCAGGTAAACCTATGAATTCTTTTCCTTGCTTTTACATTTGGGGTGCCATTTCCAGTGTTAACAAAGAGATGCTGTTTCATGTAGAAGTAACACCGTTTGGTTATAAAAGCTACTTCTTCTATACCTAGAATATTAAAATAGTCCCTCTACTTGTTTAAGACTTTAAAAATAGTGCTTAAAAAAACAAAAACAAGAAACCTCAGGCTGATGCCCTGGTTAACATTTCCCCCTCCTATCCTGAGAGTTTCTTAATGTTCTTTTTTTCTGTACATCAAGTAAACACAGGCAGTTGACACATTTGGCCATATGACACCTCTGCTATCAAAAACTCAAGGTACAGTACACTAAGCCTCCAAATCCTTGTCATTCTAAAAACAAAGTGAAGGGAAAAAGTTGCTGATTTTTAATGTATCCAATTACATCATTATGACTATCACAAAACACTGCTGGGAAATTTCATTCTGTAAACGCAAATTGTAACCTTGATTTTCCAAGTGAACCAAAACACTGCAATTTGGCTGACAACAAGGGCATGGTGCAAGTTCAGAACCCAGCACTGTCATGGTGCCAAGAACTGCCAATGAGAAGGTGGTTAACTCGGTCACCACAGCACTTGGGAAATGATTGTGAAACAAACAAGATCATGTTATTCTTCACCAGGCAAAGGCTGGTAGAGCAAAACACTTTCCCAGAGATACGTAATTCGTGCAGGAGAATTTGATTTTTTTTTTTTTTTTTGCGGCACTAGGGATTGAACTCACAACCTCGTACCTGTCACACAGGTGCTTAAGTCACTGAGCCAAACTCCCAGCCCGAAGTTGATTTTTTTAAAGGGCAACAGACTTCATTTGGGGCATGTATCTTATGTAAAAATTCTCAAACTGTGAAAAAGGACACAGTTGTCTTTTTCAAGGTGCCAGTTCCCGCCAGCACTACTAAGTGTCAAGCATTCACTCATCAATCACAGGGTGGCATGCGTGCCAGGTATTAAGTGACAGGGAGATATGAGTAACATTCTGGCCTCATGCTGAGATTCACACAGGGCAGGCTTTCTTTCAGAAATGACTTCAGAATGGTAATCAATAAGAAAAACTACATATTGTGTCCAAATGGCTTGAATACACATCCAAAAGGGTGTTCTTCCAATGTTATCTTCAAACTGCTGCTCCCCCCAAGAAAGATAGTTCTTAGGGTGTATACTATAAGGAGAATTGTACTGTGTAAATTTAAGCCTTTTTTCCTTATCCTTTCAGTAATGGCGACTGAACCCAGGACTTTTGTATTACTGGGGCAACATTCCTAGCCCTTTAAAATTTTTTTTTGAGATAGTCTCTTTTTTTTTCTCAGCACCAGGGACCAAACTCACGACCTCATGCCTGCCATACAGGTGCTTAAGCCACTGAGCCAAACTCCCAACCCTAGTTTTTTGAGGTAGGGTGGCACTATGTAGCTCAGGCTGGCCTTGCACTCGCGTTGTAGCCCAAGCTGGCCTCGAACTCACAACACTCCTCCTACCTCAGCCTCCCGAGTGCAGAGATTAAAGGTATGCACCACCATGCCCGGGTCTTGAGACAGAGTCTTGCTAAGGCACTAAGTTGTCTAGCTCCAGGCTATGCTTGATTTTTCAAGAGGGCTGGAATTATAGGTGGGCAAGCCAGCACTCCTTGCTCAAACCTCCCTTATTTTTTAGTTTGAAAACAAAAGTCATTTTATCTGTACACTTAATAAAACCTCTCTTCTATACACTATATAACATATAGAGTACAATCTCTTCTCTCTACTCACCTCTGCTTGTCTGGCTGAATCTAAGTCAATTGTGTACAGATTGTCTAAACTGGGCAAAAACAATTTTCATTTTCAATCAACTAAATATTTACTGGCTCCCTGGATTCTTTTTGTCTCTTTTTCTTTTTTGGTGCTGGGATTGAACCCACGGCCTTGCACATGCTAACCACATGCTTTACCACCGAGCTACATTTTCAGCCCCTGACTGACTAGGCAAGCTGATGACATAACTGAGTTGCTTTTTTAGATACAGGCAGTGGTAGTACACAACTATGAATTCCACTATGCAAGGAGGAAGCTTGACACCAATGATGGCATTTATTATAGCTCTTCTGTGAAAATGATACGCCGGCACTCATTATTCTATTCATATCTTTGCTTAAAGCGTGGAATTGTAACTCTGAGTTTAATTTTAGAAAGAGCAAAGCACACAAAGTAGAGTTTACCTCCCAGGTGGCTTGAGGATCTCATCTACACGGCAGTGGAATTAAAGGCTGTAACGATGAAATCACCAGGTATATGGAAGCTCCTGAAATGCTGCCTCCTACATACATTTAATCATGCTACGATCAGGACAGAATCCTTGTTTCGATATTTGTACATTTCTATTGGTAATGAAATTCAAGGCAGAAAGATGTGAGTTATCTTTTAAAAAGGGACCCATAGACCACTGCCACACCATATGCACGCAGGACGCACTTCTGCCAATGTGCAGCTCTACGTCACCACGAAGTCCACTGCTTCTTTGCCACATCCGACTAGAAGTGGTATTTACGCCAATCCAAAGCATGAAATTTCTCCGGAGAGGAGTCAGCCTGGACCAGTTTGCCTCCTATTTAGAAACTGTAATCTAATAATTTGTAACACACCAAGTAGCAACACATCAGCTTTCCTCTTAAGGGACAGCGAAGGTTATAAATAGTGAAAAGTTCAGTAAATTGCCTAAGTCTAACACCATCACTGATGCCAATACAATTCGTTGAAAAGAATATTACCTCACAGCAGGAAACTAAGACAATGCCAGGTAATTGATGGCTTACAATGTCACCAATACACAGCCACTTCTGGGCTGGAAGGCCGTCTCTAATTTGCTCACTAATAACTAGCTGAGGACAGTGCTAGCCGAGGGCAGAAGAATGTTAAAAACTGCTATTAGTTGCTTATCTGGCGTGTCTGTTACCAGACAGCAGATGCATCAAAAAGTTAATTCCCAAAGTTAACTACAGGTTGTTGGATTTACTATCTTAGACTTCGGAAGGATGCAACATCAAGGTGAACCTGTTAAGATCATAAACAGCATCCAACCTTGATTCCTAATTGCTTTTGTTCCTTACTCTCAACAGGCAACCCCTATTTCCCCATTCCATTAAACTACAGAAAGAAAAATGGTTTGGTGCATGGGCATTTGACTCACTGGACAATAGTACCACCTATCGCTATGATACAAAATACTTCCAAATCTTAACACCCTTACTAACTCACATTTAGGAGTACTATGTGGGAGGACAGACACAGGACGTGCAAATACTATGCGGCTGTATGCCAGAGACCTGAGCCTCTGCTAATTTTAGTATAAGTGGGGAATGGTGGGGA
>RJWM01023547.1:0-31959 GCA_004363535.1 Dasyprocta punctata
GCTGAGATTCCCCTCTGCCGTGCCAGACGAGGGAATTTTAATGACCCCAGCACCAAGAAAGAAGCATCTGAGTGACAAATATGCCAGGCACTCCGATCTGATGGTAACGCTGTATTTTTAAAAAATTTTTGCTCTGCTTCATTTTGTTTCATTCGAGACATGGTCTCACCATGTAGTTCAGGCTGACCTTGAACACCAGGATTCTCCTGCCTCAGCCTCCCGAGTGCTGGTACATACAGGTGTGGGCCACCACTCCTAGCTACTCAGTGTACGTGGGTATTAAAATGTCACAAATTGTTAAAAATTTTTAACTTTTACCAGTACGTGTTTGCAGTACGTAAGGATTACATTCATTATGGGGCACGGGCACACGGACATGACACATCTCAATTCTTTCTTCCCCTCCCCCGCTACCCTCCTTCTAACAACTTTTTGCCACTATCAGACTCATTTACTTATTTTATAAGTCCTTATCAAGTTAATGATCATAAACAGAGATTAACAGCCTAGCAGGCCAAAACACATATAAAGCATGGAAGACAGTTACATTAGATCGAGTGTTCTTTTAGACTGAAATGTTACACTTTACAACTCCATAAAAATGGAAAGCTATTGTGTGTCAATTAAAAACAAAAATACTTCTATGACCTCGGCAACAGGCTTAACTTTTCGGGGCCTCGGTTTCCTCACCTGTAAAACGAGAATAACAACGGTAGGGTCCCAAGCTTCCCGGCACGCTGTGAGAATTAAACAAGTTGGTGCCTGTTCGGGGTCTCGCGGCTGGTCCGCAGGGCTGGGGAGCACTCGCCTCGCATGCGCGACGCCCTGGTTCCAGCCCCGGTGCTGGGGAAGGGAAAGGAGTGGGTCTGCGACTCCACACACTGTCTTCCGGGCCGAGAATGAGAAAGGAAGGGGTCTGGTGGCCCCTTGCACCTGGCACGGCGGGAAGCAGGGACCAGGCCGGAGCACGGACGTCACACCACGGCACGCTGCACGCCCCACGCTGTCACCTGCGCGCGCCCGCCCTCCTAGAAGCTGCGGAAATGCTGGCTCCCCACCCTAACTGCAGCCAATAGGACCCCGTACCCAGCTCTTCGCGCTCTCTGGGCTTCGGGGGCCCGACCCCGGGGCGCGAGCCGGGCTGCATCTCTGGCTACTGGCAGGTAATCTTTGGAAGATTGTTCCGTAAAATTAGTGTCACCCTTCTCAAAAAGGAAGTGTGACTTTTATAGAAAAATCTGTTCCGTTTGGGAGCAGGTTTAATAAAACCACAGACGGAGAATACAGTCATACAACAACAAATTAAATTCATCTGTCCCAGACGGAAAGCCCAAAGGCCTCTGGGCACACAGCTGCTCTTCTAGGCTGAAATGTAACTCCCGTGCAGACACAGGTCAACTTTCATAACGAGACCTCTTTTCAAATGTCTTAAATAAAAATTCAATTAATCCAGCTATCGTTCTGCAGGTTGAATGCTGCAGGTGGCCACCTAGGGCAGCGGGCATCGATGACATGTGTACCACAGTCCAGACACCAAGCCAGGCACTGAGGTGGCCGCACGGGTGACCACGGCAGGGCCCCCGGCAGCAGCTCATGCTGGAGAGGGACAGTGACAGTGCGATCGCCGCTGACCCCACTGACAGTGCTGACCTCAGCGGGCAGGGGCCAGGAGAAAGCAGGAGGACAGGGGACCGAGCCTCACACGCAAGGACAGCGCAGGCAGCATGAAGGAAGCAGGAGCCCAAAGCGGGCACGCCAGCTCAGTGGCCGAGCCCCTCCAGGACGGGTTAGGCCCTGACCTCCCAAGAGCCTCAGGAAAGTCACTCGGCAAACAGAAGCTCGGAAGAAGTCCATCCTGCCAGTCACTGCGAAAGGGAAAAACTGTGCAAGAGAGATTGTTTTTAAAACTTTGTTTTTTTGAAACAGCCTAGCTCTGTAATTGCTTTGTGGTTTTGCAATTACTTTCTCAACCCTAGTTACCACGAGAGCATAACAGAACACGCAGGATGCCTGCCTGTGCCACTGCGCCAAGCTCCGTGAACGGATGATCTTCGTCTCCCCCGGAACCAGTGATCCCACCCTGCCAGCTAACCGCAGGGACGCCAGGCTGTGTCGCCTTTATACCTGCTTTGTGCCTCCTGCTCTGCACCACATAGAAGCCCTAGACCCCGAGAGAGCGGGGCCCGATATTCTAGGAATGATCCCCATTGGTGCCTGCTGACGTAAATAAGTCTGCCTCCAAATCCTGGGTGTCATTTCGGTGTTTCTGCTTGCCATTGCAACAGAAGGGATGAGATGAGGTTATGATTTTAAAATTCCTTCTGAACTATTCGCAAATGTAAGGAGCCATGATTAGCATTCACAATGGGAGACCAGGGCGCAGCGCCCCACCTCCCAGCAAGAGGAACTCCACGGGCAGCTGGAGCACGTGGGCAAACCAGGCACAGGTGCAGAGTCCCTGACGGGCTCCTGCACTCTCGCTGTGGCCCTCCCTTCCAGCCTCAATCGGTCCTTGGGGACAGAAAAGCACATGACGTGAAGTGTTGCATTTTTTTAGGGTAGCTCAATGTCATCAAAGCTAAGTTGCACAGCTGAGCAACAGAGTTTCTGACCCTGGGCAGGAGCGGGCTCCTGTGGGTCCCCACAGACCAGGTCACGGGAGGACATTAACCTGAACACTTCACACCACGCAGCTCGACAGCCCACGGAGCGCTCCCGGGTTCTGTTGGGTTATCATTTCCTTGTGTTAGAGAGCAACCTAACACATGCTGGACCCTCCAAGGGCTGGGGATCCAGGAGTGCCGAGGACAACGGTCACTGCTCAGAAAGAGGGCACAACCAACCGAGGAAGAGAAGAAGAAAGAAACGTCAGCAGAGGGAGCAGAGAGTCAGGACCAGACCACGGCGGCCCGGGGAGGCCTGGGGAGGCCCGGGGAGGCCCAGAGAGGCCCCGCTGTGCCCCTCGGAGCTGGGAAATGCCACAGGCCAGGCACAGAGGGCTTCCTGCAGCAGACTCTCCCCCAGCGCAGCCAGGAAGCTGCCAGAAATAGCCAGAAGCCTCCCCACAGGATGCTCAGCTCGGCAAGCGAAGCCAAAGAAATAAACACAGCCCTGCAGTGGGACTCATCCAATCCTAGAATCTCCTAGCTGCACTCATTTGAAATTCAAGGTTTTCAAGGGGCCAACATTTAGGTGATGAATCCACCTTCCAGTAAAAACCAAAGAAATCCTTGGTTCAAGGGTCAAGGATGCATTCACTACCTTTGACCAATTTATTAGCTCTGAATATGTTAAAAAATGATGCTGATGCTAGTGGTGATGGGGGTAGTGAAGCAACAGCAGGTTACCGAGCACTTCCAATGTGCCGGGCCCAAGGCTCGGTGGTTTGTTACAGGTTTGTATTTAGAAATCTCAGACCCACCCTGGGGGAAGGCAGAGTCCCTGGCTGCCCCATCTTATGATGAAGAAAGTCAGAAGCAGGCCAGTCTTAAAACTTGCCCCAAAGTACACGGCCACCTAGCAGAACGCAGGCAGCCTGACTCCACACCACCCGGTAAGAGGCAGCAGCTATAAACTGCTCTGCACAGGGCAACACAGTGCGACCAAGAGAGTGACAGACAGACACCTCAAGGGAGCTTCACACAAGATCGCTGCTGCTGGGAAACTAGCCCGCTGTGGCTCTGCACGGCTGTCCAATGACTGCTCCAAGAAGAGAGGGCAGAACAGGTAGAGGCCAGAATAAACCAACAACTGAAACCAGCCCTCATGGCACGTGTGGCAGGATGCGGCACCTCCACTGCCCACACGTTTATGCTTTTGGTGATAGCCTACCAGGCACCCCAAGGCACCCACGGGTCTTCCACCGGTGAAAGCGTAGGGCACTGCTTTTGCTGGGCATCCAGGTGCCCAGAGACCAGCAGTTCCCAGCCTTTGAGGGGCAGCACAGAGACAGGGGACCATCCACGGTCACAGCTGCAGCACACAGGCTCTGAGTACTGGGAAGCCAGGCTGGGTCCTCAGCACCCCAACAAGGGTTGAGTTCTCTCTGCTCGTAGGATAAGAAAACCAGCATCAGGGACTTGCTCCAGTCCAAAGCAAATAAACCCCCAGGTAAAGAAATATTCCGGTGTAGGTTTCCAGACAGACAACTGCCTGTATCTCCCGGGCCGTGAATGACAGAGCCAGGAGAATTCTGAATGAGAAAAATCCATGTCTGACTGTTGGCCACACAGAGGGTGCACCCCACCCCAACTCCAAAACCCACCTCGACACTGCAGCTTTTCAGAGGAACTGCGACACAGAACAGGAAACAGCGCTGCCGGGGCCACAAGCGGGGAACGCTGGGCCTGGCTGCGCGCGCCCAGGTGACCGGTAAGTAAGGCTGAGCACACGAACTCTCCAGTCACTCTGCGTCTGAGAACACAACATACAGAAACTCACGATTCTCCCGCCTCAGCCTTTCAGATAGCTGCGATGACAGGTGGTACCACCCTGCCTGGCTGTTCCCCCAGCCCCCACTTTTTTTTTCTTTTTGCAGGACTGGGGATTGGACCCAAGGTCTTACACTGAGCTACACTCCCAGCTCTGTTTTTATTCTTTATTTTGAGACAGGGTCTAAACTGCCCAGGCTGGGATTAACCTGGGATCCTCCTGCTTTAACTTCCCAAGTAGCTGGAATTACAGGTGTGTGCCACCATGCCGAGCTGCTCTTCTCGTTCTCGTGCAAGCACCAGAGCACACACACACCCATCCTGTCCACAACAGTTCACGGACCACGCAGGTGCAGCGCGGGTGACCACTTCTGTACATGAGCATCCCACAAATACCGACCCCAGCTCTAGGGTGCTGCAGACCTGCCAGGGTCCCAGGTTGGTTGCTACAGAGTCTTATCTGGACCTCACAGGTCCCCTCGGGGTCCCTGACTGTCATAGAGGCCCAGAAGGTTGAGGGGAGCCCTTAGAGTGTGGTCCCAAGGGTGCGGAGGCCCATCCCGACCCAGGCCTCCCAGCAGCCAGTGAGGGCCAGTTTGGGTGGAGCAGGTTTTCTTCCTGGCTCTTTCAGTTCCGTGGCTGACCCGGCGTCCCCGAGAGCTCTCGAGCCCTGGCAGCTCTGCCACTGACTGTCTGGAGGCCACAGAAACCATAAAAGCCCTCGGCTAACACGGCCCAGCTGTCTCTGAGTCTGCTGCTTGTCATGCTGGTCACCTCCGCCAGAAGTGGGCCGGGCAGGCTGACCATGAAGGGACCGCCCATCCCCCTCCGCTGCTCCCAGCGTGGAGACTGGCAGCCGGGGACAGGAGCGGACCTGCTGTCCAGGGAAGGGTCCTTCTGGAAAGCAATCCCAGATAGTGGGGAGCCGACGCACAGCGGGGCAGGCGGGGGCTGCTCTGTGCTAACACAGAACCCCAGCGGTCCTGAGTGGGGACCACCTGCAGTCACTGTGGGCAGTCGCCGGGCAGCTCTGCCAGCGTCTTTCTTAGGGGCCACGTGGTGGTGGCAGCTGCGTGCCACCTTACAGACGCAGAGCAGCCCCCGGCGCATCTCACCGCCCCTCCCGGTGACATTGTGTGACTCGGTGCCTAGGGCTCAGTAGTTTCTTTTTTTTTAAGAGGATGAGACCAAATTCAAGGAAATTAAGTGACTTTTCCAAGGACATCTGTGTTAGAACAAAGACGAGAGGCCCTTTGATCCCAGAACCAACACTTTTGCCCAATGCCGCCCGGTCCTCCAGGTTGCCCGGCCCTCCAGGTCCTCCTCACTCAAGGGCTCTCGCCCGACCTCAGAATGCAGACACCAAGTTTTTCTCTGAGCGCTCTGGGCCCCTGCAGATAAGGAAGACCGTTTCTGGGAGAAAACATGCACTTCTCTGTTGAACTGAATCAGACGCTTTGGAAGTCGGGTCATTTGCGTCTGGAGAGCTCCATTCAATGTAATGGAGAGCAAGGGCGAACGGGGTCCTCTGACAACGGAGAAAGGCGTTTCTAGCTTGGGAGACAGGAGAGCCGCGGACCGAGCAGCACCCACGGTGTGAACGGCCACGGTTGCCTTCGCCACTCAGCTGGAGGGGCATCGGATGTTTCCAGTGTGGGCATCTACACAGTACGCCACTACCTACACACGGACAGGTCTTGAGTGACCTCGTCTTCAGTTCCCTGGTACAGGTGCCCTCGAAGGTAACTACTGGGTGCACTGCTCCACTCCTCACCTTGGAGAGGAAAGGACTTGGAGGAGGAGACTCACTGGGGTGCCTGGCTTCAGAGTCCTCGTCCGCACCAGCTGGCTCCATCAGGCCCGGGCCAAGGCCGAGGCAGAAACATCCCGGCAGAAGGCAGGGAGGTTCAACGAAAGACTAGAGAAAAAACGGGGCCTGCAAAGGCCAGCCCCAGGGACCTGCATCCACGCACTGGGCCCCACTCCCAGCAGCCCAATGGGCTAGGAATTCCTCAGCAAACCAATCAGGAGCATCCTCCCAGTGGTCACCATTTAACTCGCCGCCTAGGGGATTGAGGCCTTTGGGGACACCTCGTATCTAAACCATGACTCTTTGAGTCCTATGTAAATCACCTGTTTCATTTTTTATAAACCACCACACTGTCTTCCAGAGCTGCTACAGTCTCCACTCCTGCCAGCCACACGTGTGAGACCCAGTCTCCCTGCAGCCGCACCTGCGTTTGCCGTGGTCACTCTTTAGCCATGCTGGCCGTCACACTGCGACGTCTCCCTGCAGCCGCACCCGCGTTTGCACTTCTCTGATGGTCAAGGATGCTGGTCATCTTCTCGTGGGCTACCTGTCATCAGCACACCCTCTCTGGTGAGACATCACATATATTTTACCCACTTTCGAACTGCATGGTTTGTGTTACTGTTGGATCTTGGGGATTCTTGACAAGCTGAAGACCTGACCACTTCATTAGACACGAGATCCGCAAGCGTCTCCTCCCACGCGGTCGCTCGCCTGTGTGTCCTCTTCACTGGGTCTTCAGCAAAGCAGAAGCTCTTAAATGTGACAAAGTCCAGTTAATCAGTTTTTCCCTCCTCTTATTGACTTGGCTTCTGGGTATGAGTCTAAGTAAGAATTCTGTACCCAACCCTAATTAAAAGTTTCTACGGTTCGTATTTTAAAGTTGTTCAGTTCTATATTTCACGTTAAGTCTATGCCTCACTGTGAGTTAATTTTTGTGCAGTGTATGAAGTTTAGGTCGCTGTTCATCTCTTTTCTTCTTCCTTTTTGCCCGTGAATGTCCAATTGCCCCAGGCAACCAACATTTCTTAACAGAATGAAAAATATGCCACTCACCACCCACATTAAGGGCAAGTGCTATTTTGTGAAATTCTAATTCCAAAAATATACTGGACAGTGGAAAATCTCCAGTTCAAAAGTCTGTAAAGGATTATATAGCTCTCTAAGAATTCTTACTTTAAAACTCTGAGTCCTCCCTACAACCTCAAATACCACTTACAGGGGCATCACCAGGGCTGACCGACAACTAAAAATGGATGATAAGAGACAATCAGCAGGTTTGCTCGCTAACCCTGTCAGTTACAGCTGTAATTTCCCCTGACTGCACACAAAGGAGTCGTGGAGACAACGAGGGCGTCTCACGCAGGCCTGGAGGGCTGCTCCTCTCCGGTGAAACGCCTCCCAACACTCCACCCTTACTGGGGCAGAGCTGGGCCCGGAGGAGCCAGGTGACAGGCTGCGACCCCACAGGTCTCTGCAGCCCAGGCCCGGCGTCCCCCGCAGAGAGAGCTTTTGCGTCTGGTCTTCAGTGCCACTTCCTGGCCTTGGGACCAGGAGGTCCTCCTGGCAGTGGGGCCACGCCGTCTCCTCGGAGCTGCGGATGCAGAGCCCCTACCCTGGTGTGAGGGCTGAGGACGGATGGAGGGTGCACCCAAAGCCACGCCAGCACCGCCGGATGATCAGGAGTAGCTAAAGCCCGCACCGGGGGAAAACTCCCTATATGATTAGCAGTGTACAGCAAAGGACCCAAAGTAATGGCCCAGTTTGCAGAAAGAAATATTTTTCGAAGCAGGGGAGAAGGAGAAGTAAGAAGAGGCAGAGGCGGGTGAGGGGAGGTAGCCGGCCCGCTCCTTACCCCTCTGCCGGGCAGGCAGCCCATCCTGCCAAGGGGCCAGTGCCGCCTCGAGCAGCTTCCTTGCCTGGGAAGACATCCGAAGGCGGCAGTGTGGTTTTCGTGGGAGACCTGCAGACCACTTCCCCTAAGAAACCGAAGCACAGAAGAGACCCACAGGGGAGGCACCAGCTGCTATAAATACCGGGTGGCAAGGACCGACATCCTGTCTTCCCTACAGAGACACCCAGGCAAAGCTGGCCGAGGCAGCACGGGGCACTGCAGCAAAAATCCAACGCACTTTGTGCAAATCCTGCGCCTCTAGAGAAGCACCCATGACTCAGAGGTGGAGCGCCCTGAGCACGGGCCCCACGGCACCCTGTCATTCCACGCGTCATAGAGGCTCTCCAATGCCACCTCCACTTCTCAGCCAGCAAACCCCAACCAGCCCCTGCTCTAACCTGAGGCCCCATGGCAACAGCGGAGCAAATAAACGTTCTCTTCCCAATGAGAAAAAGCCTGATCTGTTTACCCCCGTGAGACACCCAATCACCCGCGCAGAGTGATCAGGACTGGGGACACATCCACCCAGATCCACCCCGCGCATAGACGCGGGGCCCTCGCGGACACATGTGCAGACTCGTTTTGGAACTGTATCATCCAGTTTGTCTGTCTGGAGACCTGATCCACTGCACTATCTTTCCTGAGCATGCTTATAAATGGGTTTGCAGTTGTCCATCCGGGGCTCCCCGTCTCTGGATGACAACAAACCCCTGACCCTATGGGCAGTCTTTATGTGGTCACTGTAATGCATGAAAGAAGGAATGAGAATTTAATATTAAGGAAGCAGACACAGTGGTTAAGCCGCACTTGCTTTGCAAAATAATCTTTTTGATCTCGCAGAAGATATAACCAGTGAAACAGAGAGGATGCTCACGACTTGCAGGCGACAGGAAGCTACCGCGTTTTCTCTCAGCAGGAAACATGTAATCCCAACAGGGTCCCTGGGAAGGTTTGACAAGTGGGAAGAGCAGCACACGGCAGTGCCGGGGTGGGGCTTCGGGGACGCGGTTCCACTGCTTAGATTCAAAGTCTAAGCTCAGAAGCAAAGACAACACCTGGCTCAGTTCAGGTACTTTCACCCTGACTGAGAGGAAAAAAATTAAACTCTAGCAGGGTTCCCAGGGTGAGTAAGCAGCTCCAGATTGCGGGGGGCGGGGGGCCGGAAAAGGAGGCTCTTGGAGGCTCTCGGGGCGGAGCAGGCTGAAGAGGCTGGAGCAGCCGCAGCCTCCAGGCAAGCAGAGGGGCTCACACAAAGACGAAGAGCTAGAAAAGAATAAGCCACAAGCATGGCTCTTAGACGGGGCTCTAGGAAAGGGCTTGAATTTAACCTACTGGCTGGAGTGCAATGGTATTAACTGAAAACAATGAAACCCTAACTTGTAGATTGCACCCAGATCAGGAGCCTTGACTGCTAAGCCAAGGACTCCGCACTTCATCTGAGCAACAGAAAATCACCAAGAGTGTGAAAACATACAGAACGCTCTAGGCGCGAAGCTGTACCATGTATGGTTTAATCCGGATAGAGCAGAGAGGCACAAGAGAACACAGCAAGTGCTGTAATACAGGTAAGAGCAGCAGGGACAGGGCCCGGCAGTGGCTGTGTTTCACAGCGCTCCAGTTTATTCAGGGAGACTCTGCCGAGGTGCTCTTTGTGGGCAGCGTCAGTACCCTGCAACGCGGCTGTGTGAGTCTGCGTCACGGAGCAGGTGGCTTACACAACAGGGACCGCTTCCTGTGGCCAGGCAGGCACTGGGCGTCCAAGAACAAGGTGCCGGAAATTCAGGTCCCAGGGAAGCCGCTCCTCCTGCCCTCTTCCCCAAGGTCCCCACACGTGAGGACTCACCGAGGCCTCAGATCCCACCACTCCAGGGCCAGTGCTTTGTCCCATCCATTCGGGGTCACAAGATCCGGTCCATGGCAAGGTCCCTCCAACAGAGCCGCAGACAGCAACTGGAGGAGGGAGATGGCGCCCTAGGCGAACCCGAGAACGCGCTTTACACTTCTGATGACACCCAGAGGCCAATCCGAGGTGTCCGTGCTGACGAGAGTCCAAGGGGGCTGCGAGTACAGTCACACTACCCGCCAGGTCAGGCTGCACAGCCGGCCTCCCCACGCCCCAGGCCTCGGGAAAGCCAGGCTGAGGTTGCACCCCATTACCCATCAATCGGGGGGCTGAGCAGCTGCCCTCCAGGACTCTTTGCGAGTCACAAACGCCAGACACTATTCCATCAGTAAAGGTCACGACCGCGAGCTGCCGGATTCAGCGGAAACCAAGCCTCACAACGGGAGACGCACAGACATGCAGACCGCTTCGGGTGGGCCGCGAGCCGATGCGTAGGTGCCGCCCACGGGAGCGGACACCAAGGTGGTGGGCGGCCCTGGGGGGCCCTTTCCAGCGCTCCCCCCGGGCTGGCGGCCACCTGTTTACACCCCTTCTGATTAAACTCCAATGTGAAAAACTTCTCTCAGGAAACACACTCCCAGAAGTTTCCAACATATGCAACCTGTAACTTAATATTCTTCCTGACAAGAGAAAGCCCAGACCATACATAAAAATGGGGCTCGGCCACAGCCTGCAGCCACCTGCCGGGGGCCAGGGGTGCGGGACCCAAAGCGGGGACGCCAGCCTGCCGGGTGGATGCGTGGGACGCCGGCACCATCTCTGGGACCTGCAGGGGCCACAAAGCAGTGACGGCGCCAGCTCTGAGGAAGGCGACCCTGCCTCCCTTGTGTGGGCAGTCTCTTGATTCCCACAAAGCATCGGGCTTACCGGATGGGCTTCTCTCCCCGGGGTCAATCACACATACAACTGGATAGCCTGGAGCAGCAGATGCTAAGTCTGGAATATCAGTCACTTCCGGACCAGTCGGGAAGGGGCCGAGCGTTGGAGAACGATAACGGGCTTCGCAGCCAGACCCCTGAGCTCCCCAAGTTCCTCACGTTCCCACGTGTAACCACGTGACCATCAGCAACATTCTCGCCTCCCTAAGCCTCTGCCTTCACCTCCAATGACACATTTACCTGCAGTCGCATTAACTGCAATTCCACACGTAAAGCAGCTGACAGATCCCAGGTGCACGGTCGCCGGCCCTGCCGTCCTGCCTGGGGAGCATCGCGCGGGTCTCAGAGGGAAGCTCGCTCCTGCGGTCGCAGCAGACACGGCACAGCTCACAGCCGGAAGTGTTACCCAGACATAAGCCGGGCACTGATTTTTCAGCTTAGGCATAGGTGGCTTCCAGTACGTTACAGGAGCTGTCATTAAAAAGTGATTTTTCTACACCGCCCCATCTGTCCATGTGCAGTGGACTTGGACGGGCTAATGGATGCCTCCAAATCCTCCTCAGTCAGAACTAAAATTTAATGCGTGACTTCCCCCCAGACCCCACCCAAGGCCGTCCAGAGACACCTGGGGTGTACGAGAACGCTATTCAGACAAGGGTGGAGAAACGCAGGCCGGGGAGCTCGGAAGCGGCATGCATCAGCCCCAGAGACCGGCCCTGTCACAACGGGCCCCCAGGAAAGGGAGTGCGGGCAGCAGACCCCGACACTGACGCCCACTGCCCGTGTCTGCAGTCCAGGGTCTCCCTGGTGCCCTCTCCGCTCCCACCCACAGCCAAGGTCATGAGGCTGCCTCGGGGGCTCCCTGCGGGTGTGGAGCAATTCTGAGGTTCAGCTTTAGGCTCGGGGGTAGAGGAACCCTGCATGCCCGCTGGGTCACAGCAGGGACACCGGGAGGAGGCGGCCACGTGCAGCGACCATTAAAGGCTCCGAAGTCAGGCTGCCCGGGCCCCCAGGCCCCTGCTGCCTGTGTGGTGTCGGACACGGCCTCCAGGCTCTCTGTGCCTCGGTTTCCTCAGTGGTTACAGTGACGGAATGAAATGGGTCACACATAGGAAGCACTGAGATCGGTCGGTGTGCAGGCAGAGCTCAGTAAACGCATTAAATAAACGAGTAACCATTGGCTATTACTAAATATATCCAGGACTCACATTTTGTACTTCTCATGCACAAAAATGTTTGGAATTCATACAAAACTATTAGCAATCATCACTTTTAACAGAGGGTGCAAAGACCAGCTTTTAACCCTACAGTATATATTTCTCTATCACCTGAAATTTGTAAATCTACTACATGTGCACATCAATCTGACCCCAAATGGTCAGCCAGACAGTGTGATTTTCACTTAAAAATGCTGGAATTACAATGGAATTCTTCAGGGCAGTGATTCGTTACACTGGGCAAAAGTCTTCCCCCAGGCTCACTGCCGACCTTCCCTGAGGTCGGCCAAGGCAGCCGCAGGCCCTGCCGACCCCGCTTGGTTACAATTACGGTCCCCATGCTGTCCATTCTGCACAAGCCAGGGCTCAGGTCGAGGGGCAGGGCCACTCCCCGCACAGTGGCGGTGCATTCTGCAACCTGCAGCTGTGACTGACGTCACACTGTCACCAACGCCAGCCCAACACAGCACCAAAGCCCTCCATGCTGTCGGACTCGGGAAGACTGATGGTTGGGTGAATCTCTGGCTGTAAACTGACAGCCCAAATTCGGTTTATTGCATAGTAACAAATCCTGCCTCCTTCCTCAGCACAGCCGATTCTCAGCCACCTTCTCCTGAACTCCTCCGTTCGGCTCCTGCCCGAGAACCAGGCTGCGCAAACCCTCGCTGGTTTCCTCCTGCGTGCAGCTCACTTGCTGTGGACCACGCTGGTGAGCACCACTGTGCTTGGTGCTCGCGGCGTGCCCGGTACTGCCCAAAGCGCTGAAGATCCATTATCTCCTTCCGGCTGTTTACCCTTCCACGACGGGCATGGGCTCGGGATGCCCAGGAGACGCCCCTCACTAACAATCAGCGGCAGAGGGCCCCTCGCTCCTCAGGTTATCTCCCTCGAGAGCAGAGGCGTGGGTCTCAGCAGGTGACACGTCGGGGGTCTGCACAGCAGCACTGTTTTCTCCCAATGAACACGGAGCTGGAGCCTCAAGGGACAGGTGACTTCACTGCCCGGTGTCACACTGGACGGATGTCCGTGTAGGCCAGAGCCACTCGCTCTTCTCCCATGGCTCAGGCCAGCCCACTCTGCTCATCATCATGGCAGGGCAGGGATGTGCAGGGTGCTGGTGACAACGGGTGACGCTCTCAGGATGCCGAGGGATCCAGGAAGGACACGAACTGAGACCAGCTGTCTGGGGTCTCCCAGAGCTAAGAAAGCCTCCGTGCCCAGCTCCCTGCAGCAATCCCACACCTCCTCCCGGCTGCACTCCCCTCCGCCCCTTGCAGGAGGGCACGTTCAGCTGAAGTCCCAGGAGACCCCGTTCAACCTCTTGGGCCACCTTGTCACATCTACAATCCATCAGACCCCCTGCACTTCACCTCACGGCACCTCACCCCACTCAGGCAGAGGGGTGCGGCTGATGCCCTACACAGAGGAGGTGCCTGATGCACACGCGAATGAATGGGAGGAAGGCACAGGAACCGGGACCAGCCCAGCCCCGCAGGAGCGGCCTGCACCTTGACAGCAGGCACGCAAACAGGCTGCCCAGCAGGAGCCGCGGGCTGTCCTGGGCAGGGCACACAGAGCTTGGAAATACTTGGCTTTCTAGCACTAGCTTGTTACCAAGGATCCAACTCAGGAAGAGCCCAGGGAGGGGTGTGGTGTGCAACAGGGTGCCCACGGGATGTGCCACACTCCCAGCCCCTCGAAAAGAAAGCTCTCCAGCCCACAGTTGAGGGTTTTGTTCACCTCGTTATGAAGGCAGCCTGGCAACCAGTAACTAACTCCATCTCTGGCCCCTGCACCCTCCCAGGAAGCTGGAGGACGAGGCTGAACTCTCCCACACCATGGTGCCTTGGTCTTCCCGGCAGCCAGCCCAGGCCTGATGCTGTCCGAGGACCCCCAGCCCTGGCCAGCTCGCTATCATACAAAACATACCCTTAGTACTCCAGTGATGCCGGAGAGCTCAGCTGTAGTGTTAGGGACCAAGAGTAAGACCCAATTGCCTAAAAACAGATGTTCCCTCCACTCCTGACGCTAGAGAAGTCATAAGAGTCACAGGAGTCTCAAGGGCTCTGGGCCAGGAACCAGGACAGAGACCAAACGTGGATTCCTTACTCTATCACAACAGCATGATAATTAGATCAGGAGGACAGAGACACAGAAAAGCAGGAGGCAGAGTAAATGACCTAAATTTTCTCCTCCCATAATGTGATGCCTATCAGACACGCACATGTGCACACACACGCGCACACACACACACACACACACAACCGTCAGCTGAAACATTAAAGTGATGGCCTGTGGGGACAAGGTCTGGGTGGAGAAGGGCAGGGTAGATAATTGCTATGTTTTTGTTCTAAGTCTTGTAGAACTTTTGACCCCAAAACTATGTGCACATATAACTTTCTTTAGAAATTGGTATTTGATGTTTAAACAAAATCTGATACTCCACCAACAAGAATATCATACCAGGCGGCATATTCTCAAACTTCTTGGAATCCAACCACTTTGAAAATGTCTGGAAAGCTATAACTTCTTTCCCAGTAAATACACAAAAAACCTGTGCCTGGGAGTTTATAAATTCCTGCAGGCCGAGTCAAAAATCTTACAACTGTAGATTCTCGTTTGGTGTTTTGTTTTTTGTTCTGGGATTGTTTTTTTGTTTTGCTTTGTTTTTTGCTTGTTTTGGTTGTTTGTTTGTTTAGGGCTGTGGCTGGAACCCAGAACCCCACACACGCTAGGCCAATGTGCAACCACGGAACTATATCCCCAGCCCAGATTCTGATTTCTTATAGAAAATTTACTTCAAACCAGAGCTTGCCATTTACTATATAGGAAAAAACATTAGTGAAAACTACCAAAGACACCTCCGTGATGAACAAGGCCGCGCCCGGGCGTGAAGCCCTCGGGGACGGTCACCGGCAGCTGCTTCCTCGCCCACAGCTGCCTCCTTCCCTGCCGTCCACAGAGGCACAGCCTTTCTTTCTTAGGCTTCGCTTTGGCCTTGAAAGAGTCGCAGGCTCTGAAGCCAGCTTTGCTGTGAGCCGACTTAGCAGTCTCCACCCTGGAAAGGGACGAGAACCGTGCACTTCTCACCCCAGGAAAGGCCCTCCGGGTCCCGGGCTCTGTATACGGGTGCTCCCCAAGTGCAGGAATTATTCTAATGGCTCCTTGGCAGAACTCCTATAATCAGAGCAGGCCACTTAAATGCTGCGAAACACAAAATTGAGCTGTTTCTGACTGATCTACCGCCACTGCTATAAAACTAACCAACAATTCGACTTGAGTCAGGAGAAATCTGTCATTTAAAACAGATCTCAATGTTCTTGCCAATTTGCTTAAAATTTTGGTGCCTTAGTTAACGTCTCTGTTAACCAAGGGTAACAATAACAACCTCATAGGATGTAATAAGAGGATCGAGTAATTGCGGTGGGCAGAAAGCCTGGCCCAAGTAGACATCCGTGCCCCAATCGCTGGAGTCTGTGATTATGTGAAATAACATGCGAAAGGGACTCTGCTCCACACCCTGGATAGGGAGATTATCTGGATTATCTAGGTGTGTCAGACCCAATCCCACTTTCTCTGGGTGAGGAGCAACTCACGCAGGAGAAGCCACACAGCCTGAGCAGGGTGCCACAGCCCCTTCTGGGGCTGAGCAGATGGGCCACATGTGGCAGCCAGAGAGAGGCCACTAGCAGCCACCGGTGTCCCCAGCTGGCAGCTCGCAAGGGCATGGAGACCTCGTCCTGCGCAAGGACCTGCAACGAGCTGACGACCTGCGTGAGCTTGGCAGTGGTCCTACCCTGGAGACTCCACAGGGAGCGCAGCTGGACCTGTGCCCAGGGAGACCCGGGTCAGACCTGCGCAGGACCAGGGCTGTGCGTGCGGCGCGAAGCCGTTCAATCTGTGGTGGTTCTTCACGGCGGCAGGAGGAGACGCACACAGAGCTGCCAGCACCAGTGCCCGACACAGTGGCACAACGTGGGCATCAGACAAAAGTCCATTGACTTCCTTGAATCAAACAGCAGGGCTGGCTGGATTCCACCCCAAACAACAGATTCCGGACTTGTTCTGGCAAATGCAGATTGGGGGAATTATGAATTGCTCAGAACGTCTGCAGATTTAGGTTTCCGGTAATTGGCTGTCTTTCCTTTAACACATAAACCTACTGTCACTGCCCGTCTTACTGAAGCATCACACACAGGACTCTGCACCAAGGCGGACCCCAGCCCCACAGGAACCTCTGCCAGCACCTGCTCTGCTGCCCCGAGACCCAACCAGGTCTGCTTCTTCCTCTACACCGAGCCCCGCCTCTTCCTGTGGGAGTCCCTCGTCCCAGCCCTGAGCTTTGGCATATCCCAGACAGCTGTGCGGTGTTTGTTGATGCCCTGTAGGATTCCACAACTTAATATCCATACAGAAAGTGTAAATTCTCAGAGGCAGCGCTGGGCGCTTCACGTGCCAACAGGCACACGCTTTCCTCCTGCCCTTGACCCCTGGCTGCCCTAGGCCTCAGGTCACCCGGGAACCGAGATGACGAGAAGGAGTAGGGGCTTCCTTAAAGGAAGGTTTGTGGGGACGAACACAGCACCGCGGAGGAGACTGTGAAGGGGTCCATCCTGCAGGGTCACTTTGCTTACAAAGATGAACGGTAACTCGAACATGAACTTGATGATTCCCCCAAGACGCACAGCAAACCACACTGGCCAATTAAAGCCAGAAGACAAAACGAAACCGCCTAACACACATTCTAAGGGTCTTGAGCATATCAAACATTTGGCATTGTAAACAAGAATCAACCTAGCTGTGTGTGTGTGTGTGTGTGCGCGCATGCACGCTGGGACTGCGCCCAGAGCCTTCACATTAATCTACATCCCCAACCCTTTTTTAAAGAAATTTTTTTTAACTTTGAAACAAGGTCTCCCTAAACTGCCCAGTCTGGGCTCAAACTTGCTGTCCTCCTGCCTCAGCCTCCCACCACCCCGGACTTCAGTTGTGCACCAGCACGCCCAGCTCGGAGGCATTGAATTTTTCAGGAAGCATTTTTTAAAATCTTTGGCGACATACATTTTACAGTTTAGAAAATTCCATTGCTTTCTTAATTTCATTTGCTCTTCGAAACAATCACTCGAGTTGGGCAGAAGAGTATTGGAGCACCTGACCCCCTTTACAGATGGGGCTGGAGTTGGGGGAGCTCGGCTTCACCAAGTCTCACTTAACAGCGTGCGCTCAGTAACAGCTGTCCATGGATTTGGGACTTTCAAATGGAAATGAAGAAGAAACCATCTGGTAGAGTGAGGTAGGGAGGGTGGGTATAATATCCAAGACTCACACTTGAACTCGAGGCCACCCTGGACTACAAAGTGAGTTCAAGGCCAACGTGAACTACAGAGCAAGACCCTGTCTCAAAAAGACAACAAAAGGCACACGCCTGTAATCCCAGCACTCTGGGAGGCTGAGGCAGGAGGATCGCCTCAAGTTCTAGGCCAGCGAGTTCTGGGCCAGCCTGGAGACCCTATCTCATAAACAAATGAAGCTTACCACAGACAAAAAGCACTCTTAGAAGAACCAGCATTAACTAGTTCAGTTTCAATCAAAACATTAAAATCTAAGAGCACCACAAAGAAAATCCAGTCAAGTTTTTAAGATCCTTCTTTTTTTTTTTTTTTTTTTTCTGGCACCGGGGATTGAACTCACAACCTCGCGCCTGCCTACAGGCGCATAAGCCTCTGAGCCAAACTCCCAGACCTAGTTTTTTTTGAGGCAGGGTCACACTGTGTAGCTCAGGCTGGCCTTGCGCTCGCATTGTAGCCCAAGCCAGGCTTGAACTCACAACGCTCCTCCTACCTCAGCCTCCCGAGTGCTGGGATTAAAGGTGTGCGCCGCCACGCCCGGCAATCCTTCTTATTTTAGTAAGATTCCCTACCAAAAGAAACCACAAGAAAGAAGCACAGAACAAAGAATATTTGAAAGAAAAGAACATATTGTCTCACTAGGGTGAGAAGCTGAAAGAAACTATTACATAAAAGATAGTTAAGATAGTTGTACTACGGATTTCTCTGAGCTCACTGATGAGAAGGGTTTGTACTGGTATTGTTCGGATGATTAAATGCAGATGTCTTGTACGCTGACTAACTGATTTGAAGATAACAATGTGCAATGTATGTACCATTGTTACCCCCTTAAAAAAAATCAAATCAAAAAGGCAAAATATCCTAATAAGTAAAAACTGTAACCCAGGGGCATCACCACTTGGCCAGACAGCTATCATCTATTTTTAATCCCTGTAATCACCCAAAAAACAAACAGCGCAGGAAACTGTGAAGCCTTGAAGACAGGGGGCCTGAACAAACCCAGGCAAACCAAGGTCCCACTGCACCAAACAGATAAGCTAAATTTAATATTTAAAAGAGCTGGGTACTGCAGGCCTTAGAATCAGACTCCCCTTAGGTCATTTAACATATGATACTACTTTTGTAAGTCATCATTTAAATTATGCTTTTTTATAGCATTGTACAGAGCCAAGCACATCTACTCAAGGCATTCTCAAAATTCCATTTATTTCAGATTCTCCAAAATAAAATCTCTGTTACAGAGTGGGACGCTGATGGGCCTACAATTGGAAGATTTCACGTGACACTTAAAAGACTGACCAAAAAAACAAAACAAAACAAAAAATACAAAAAAAACAAAAAACCCGACTGACAAAATGGTCCCGAAAAAACATATACACTCAACAATTTAAGGAAAAAGAACACTTCAATTTGATATACTAAAAATGCTGCAAGTCAAACATAGTGAATAGCATGAAGAATACAAAAGACAACACCGAAAGCGTTCCTTGGGGTTTATCAGATGTCTGTCCGTAGCACTGACAGCTTGTATACTGGTTTTCTGAAAAAGAAACCAAAATGATCTCGATGTGGTTGCACAGAACTAAAATGCCAGCTGAGGAGGCTGAAGCAGGAGGATCAAAAGTTCAAGGCCAGCCTGGGGAACTAAGTAAAACCTTGTCTCAAAAATAAGATGTAGCTCAGTGTTAGCAGATCCCTGGATCCAATCTCACTACTGTAAAGAGAAAGGAAAAAAGAAACCGAAGAGGGAGGGAGAGGGAAAGAGGACAGAAGCAGAGAAAGGAAGGAGGAAGAGAAGGCAGAAGAAGTGGGGGGGGGCAGGGAGAGGGGCAAGGAAACTAGAAGGAAAGAAAAGAAATTTTTCTATTTAGGCCGTGTGAACTTTTGTCTGCTGTATCTGGTTGAAAGAATTCAAGGTGGAGGGCTGAGGTTCTTAGAAGCTGTCTACAAAGGCAGTCTTCCAGAAACAGTCAATTAATTTCAGAGCCAAAATTAGACTCAATAAATTCTAATTCGCACTGGGCAACAAAACACTAGAAAGCAATAGCAGGAAATCAATCAAAAAACCCTTTGGAGAGTCAAGGATTTGAATTCATGATACAGAAAGAGATCGCTCACATCGCTGCTCTCTGCCAGCTCTGGGTACTCGCTGCCGGGTGTTCAAGCTGTCCCACAGCTGGCCACTTACTGCCCAAAGCCCGGTGGGGGTCCCCCAGGACAGGAACTCTGGGCCAGGGCCTGGGCCAGGGAAGGCTTCCGAGAGAACACTGCGCACAGTAAGCACGGCATAAGGGGAGTTGAATGGAGGAGGGCAAGGCGGCAAACACCACCACAGCTCCCCGCAGCTCAGCTCGGTCTGTGTCCCCGACAGACACCATCGCTTGCATAGAAAAATCTCAGGTTAGACATTACAGCTCTTTGTGCATAAGGCTGCTGCTTTGCTGCGCCCACAGGCTCTTAAAGGGAAAGGCTGTCTTGTCTGATTTTGGCCTCAACACAATAGGTATGTTTAAGAATGAAAGGCCAGTGTCCTTTGGGGCTGCTTCCTAGAGAGGGCGCCTCCCCTCGGGCTGGGATGGAGTCCCCCCCACAGGGCCCTCACCCGGCGCTGCCTTCAAAGATCTGACCTCCAGCTGGAGCTGCCTTGGCCTCCTTCCCTGGGTGTGGACTCAGCTTCAAACACATTTTCCAGCCCGCCAAATTCTTGGGAGAGTTTCCTGCACTCTCTAGGCCCTGAGAGCTAAAGTTGAATCTGGCTTTCCAGATTTTTTTTTCTTGCCAATCCTAACGGAAGAAATCCAGAAGCACTGGGGCAGAGGGACCGTGCTGCTTCCAAGCACAGCCGGCTCCCGGCGGCCCAGGCCCTGGGGAAGCAGGACACTGCGGTTCCCAGCACAGCACAGAGGGCAGCTGGCCCCCGGCTCCTGGCTTCTGCCACTGGGCACAGCGGACGATCAATCGAGGAACCGGTGACAGTTCCGCGGGCCAGCCGCGCCCCGTGCCCCAGGCACATGGACGCATGGCGACAACCCAGGCACAGACACTGCCCGCAGCAGAGGGATCCAGACAGGCCACGGGGGTGGGGGCTCGTCTGTGGGGAAGCCAGGACCCCACGCTCGCAAACCCAGGATGTCACCCGCCACGACAACTGGGGAGCTAGTAAGACCATAAGGGTGCAGAGACAGAGCCCCCACTCTCAGCGTGACGGGGACACCACGCGCGTGCCCACGCGGTTCCCTAAGGCCACACACACGAAGGGGACGAGGAAGGAGCCGGGCGCGAGGCTCCACGCAGTCACCCTCGACGACAAACCGTGGACAGCCGCGCGCTGAGGAGAAAGGCCAGGACCGGCCCGCGCGTCGCGGCAGGCGCGGGGCCCCCAGCACCACCCGGGGGAGACAACCTGGGGGCACGGGTCAGACCCTGTCGGGCTACCGCGACCAGGACGACGACGCCGCCGGGCAGAGACCCCGGGACCCCGGACCCGCACCGCCGCCGCGGGGCCCGCACCTCGACTTCACCCAGGACCCCCGCCAGGCTCCGGGACCCCGATCGGGCCCGGGACGCCGCGCGACCCAGGACCCCAGGGTAGCTCTCGAACCCGGACCGCGTCCGGACCCGGTCCGACCCTGGATCCCGCCGGACCCCGAGGGACCTCGCCAGACCCCGCCCGACCCCGGATCCCCGTTCCGCGCCTCACCTCCGGCCCGCGGCACCGTCGATCGCAGCACCCCTCACCGCACCGCACCGCACCGCACCGCACGCACAGCCGCCTCAACAATGGAGCCCAGGGCGGGGCGGCGCCGCCTCTGCGAGTCCTGGCTCGGACCGGCTCCGCGAAGACCGACACCCGGCAAGGCGCTGCGGCCGGAGAACACTGCGCAGGCGCGTCCTGGCCCCGCCCACCGCCCACGCCCCACCCCGTAGAACGGCCTCTGGCCTATGGGGAGGGAGCTGTGCAGAGGGGGCGGGGCCGGGAGGAACAAAGGGAGGCTGGGCGGGGCAGCGCGGGCGGAGGCGGGGGTCAAGCGCGACGCCTTCCGGCAGCTGCCCAGTTTGCAGCTGCTGAAGACAGTCTGAAAGCCCCCGGGGCTCATCCCGAACTCCGAGCTCCGGTCTGTAGGTCTGGGAGCAAGGCAGGCCTGCTCTCCGCACAGGGATACTGAGGCCTGTGCAGCGAGATCACGTGCCGCCCGAAGTCACGTAATCCCAATCGCTGGTTCACTTCGTAGTCATGCTGCAAACATTTCGAAGCATGCAGGTGTTCATTAGAAGTGGACAGAAGCAAACCTCTGGGGCTCGGCCAGGCTGGACCGTTTCCGTGTCTCACTTTAAGACTGATAAAGGCGCCCCAGGCTCTGATTTGTGCGGCTCCCCAACCTCCACCCCCATCTATCCACCTGCCTTGGAACCTCTGTCTTCATCTGATTCGAGCTTTCCGGAAGGCGACCCTGCGCTCTCGGACCCTTTCTGCACCTCCTCCGCCTCCAGGGCGCCCCCTTTCCCACCCGCACGAGGCCGCGCTAAGCCAGGGGCCTTCCCCGTATGTGGGTGCTTCCCAGAAACCTCAGCCTCTCCCAGGCTTAAGCCGCTGCCCTCCGGTCCCACTGCGGTCACTGCCAGGTCCGGGTCGCCAGCCCTGAACTCCCCAGGCCCCGGGGGGCCTCACAAGCTTGTCATGGCCGAATCAAAGTACTTCCTTCAAGGCCCCCAACCCGCTCCTCCGCATTCTTCCCCCCAGGTAAACAGCCGCTCCGCTCCACTGGCCCTCCACGATCCCCACCGGGCGTCTTCCTCCCCAACCCTCCCGGGCACTACAGCCCTGCAGGAAGTCCCCGTCTGAGTGGCCCAACCCCCAGAGAGGTGAGACCCCGCGGGATCCCAGAGGCCCACTCCGGCTGGATTCTGTGCCCAGCAGCAGACCTGGCACCCTGGAGACCCCAGAGGCTGATGCCCACACATCCCCAGCTCCCTGCACACGACGGTGCTCACCTGTGCACACACGGGCCCACTGCGTCAGCCTGGGTTCTAACCCCATTTGCCAAGCGAGGTTCCCCATGTCCACAGGCAGCCACTGCCCCTCCACAGCCAGGACCCCATGTGGTTGTGGAGGGCCTCAGGGATCAGGACCACAAAATGAGCCCGTAACTATAAAAGCTGCCACCCACAGCCGCAGGCCTCCGCACCGCTGCGCCATCCACCACACTCCCCTCTGGGAGCCTGGCCAGATCTCACCCTGTCGGTCATTGTCCCGGGAAAGGCATCAGGCCACCCCCTCCCCACGTACAGCTGTGGCAGCCCCAATCCTAGGGTGACCCTGGTCCTCAAGTGCAGGTAGAACCTGTGCCTGGATTCTAAGCGGCAGTCGGCAGTGGTAAAGGCCGCCGGGGTGTGAATGCCCTGAGGACCCCACTGTGTGTGCAGGAGAGGCCGCTTCTGTGCCTGTGGTGATTTGCCATGAAACAGTCAAAATTGAACGCAGCGTCCCGGGCCGCCTCTCCGTGATACACAGACCCGGCATGCTGTGCTCCTGCTTTCTGGCCTCAGCAATGGTCACACTTATTCATTTCTGGGCTCGCTCTTGCCCCCATGACAGCAGAAACGGACAGGGCCGGCTCCTGGCTGGGATCCAGGCGCCTCCAGTGTCCTGTGCAGTTCTGTTCCAGGGCAGTCAGTGGGTGGGAGATGTTACGGTTGGCTGGTGCAGCCTCCCGGGGACCCTCACCCCGGGCTACACCCTGCTGCAGGAGCCATCCCAGGCTTCCATGTACCCGGGATGGCCGTGCGACTTTGTCAAGGAAGTGACAGTGGAAAGGATATAGCGGGAATAAAGACAACTCATCACCCGCTAGATGTCAGACACACCAAAATGGAAGAATGAATTCTAAGATTGAATGACAGAGGTTAAGAGCAGGAAACTTTATTGAGAGACAGGGGGTGACTTAAAACTGAGTTCCATGGACCCCACTCCACAGAGGTTTTACAGAGCAAAATCACAAGGTGGGTACAACATGGGACAAAATTACGATCAACCAATAAGATTACAACTATAGCCACTTAGGTGATCTTGGTCCAATAAGGGAGCAAGTCACGTGGCAAAGTCATGTGGAAAGAACAGACATTCTTCAGGAAGGCATGGGTCAGGAGGTCCCCATCACCCACTTGGGTGACTGATGTCTATCAAGACTTTCCTGGACCAAGTGATGCTAATTACAGAGTATTGCTTAGCCCTTCGGGAGACACAGAGACCTGGTCATCCCCTCTTTATCTTGAGGCCTGGCCTTCCACAGACATGTCCCAGCCATAGCAGTCACATGCTCTCATCCTTGGCACTGACTCCCTCCAGGGCCCTGCCCCATCGGCTGCCGAGAATATTTCTCCCTAACTTAGCTGTCTACAACAGAAGGAAGCTGAATGGGCTCTCAGGGCCGGGGTTGGGCCAGTTTGGAACAGACTCTGAGGCTGAGCGGGGTCATCCATTGTTCAGGAATTTGTGATTCCATGATTGAATACATTCATTACTAAAAGATTAATTTATATAACCTTGCAACTGAAAACAATTAAGTAAACAAAGATAATAACTAGCCAAAATTCATTATTCCCTAATTATTTTGCTATAGTTTACTATTCTCTATGCTCTGGAGGATTTTATATGCCCTGCATCTGTGTGGTAAAAACCTTATATAATTATGTGCTACTAGGGTCTCTTCTCGACCCTGTAGTCAGTGAAAGTGTCTTGGGAGTTTGGAATTAGGCCCTGTAGGAAGATTCATGCAACAAAAACCAGCACTTGTAAAAGATCTGGACTTCCCCTTCCTCCTCAGCCCCGAAATGCTGGTGTGAAGACTTTCCAGCACGCCCCTGGCTTCCGGGAAAGTTTCTGCTCTCTTAGTAAAGGAACAGACTCAGCCAGTGCTGTTTCTCAGCAGCAGAGATCATTACCTTGAACACACATGTGATTGCTGGAGCCACAATGGCCATCTTGGAACCACAAGGAAAAGTCAAAAGAATGAGAAGGATTCTGACCCTTGCACCAAAACAGCAATCGCCTAACCCCAAATTGCCTGTTAAGTAGAAAAACAAAATTCCTATTTATTTGAGCTGCTGTGTGTCAATTAGTCACTAACATACAAGACTTCAAACTGAAGCCAGTAAGTAGCTGCTCAACAAATATGTGTTGAGTTAATAAATTAACAAACTCAGCCTGACCCTTCAAGGTATGCTTGAAAATACTTGCTCCAGACCAGATGCATGGTCCAGCCTGTCCTTACCACTACAAACCAGAGGCTCACTACCTAGCAGACCACTAGAGATGCCACATGAGCTTTCTGACCTCAGTCAAATGCATCTTTCCCACCACAGTCTTCCTGACATAAACAGAACTTTCATTCTATGGGATGGTAAACCCAGGTTCATTGACCGAGAGTTGGACCCACCCTTTGTGTGGAAATCCCAGGCCTGGTCTGAGACTCTGAGGTCTAGTTGGTGGTGTCAGCAACCGGGCACCCTTCCTGACTTTCCCAGGAACATGGTTCAGGAGGAAAGGAGTAGTGATGACGTGTCTGCCAACACAAGCTTCTTCCCGGACAGTTTTGGTGCAGTCTCCTAGCTTCTTGCTCCTAAACTCTTGGAGTAGAGATCCCCAAAGCAACAGGACCCATGTGGGGAATTCTAGGCCCAAGTTAGGAAACCAGGTCAGTGCACCGATGCAGTCAGTACTCACAAGCCTACCGCATTCGTTATCTGTGGCTGTGTAACAACCCGCAAGCCCGGAGGCCGACATGTGCCATCGCCATTTCTGTGGGGTGGAATCCAGCTTGGTGTGATTGGGTGCCTGGGCTCATGGTCTCTCGTGAGGCTTCAGTACACCATCGGCTGTGCTGAGGTCTCATGGAAAGGCCGGACCAGGGAGGGCTGCTTCCAAGATGGCTCCTATGGCTAATCACCAGCTGTCATTTCTCACCAGCTGCTGGCTGCTCTCAGTTCCTTACAGCACGAGGTCCCACATGGGGTCACTCACACCAAGGCAGCCAGTGACCTCAGACTGCTTGGGAGAGGTGGTGAAGAAAGCACCCCAGATGGAAGCCGCAGTCTTCTGGGCCCCACTAGGGCAGGTGACATGCCATCACGTTTGCTGTCTTCCAGGCCTTAGGAGCAAGTCAGTAGGTCCAGCCCATGTCAAAAGGGAAAGAACCACACAGGACAAGAACACCAGGAAGTGGGGACCACCTACTGCAGATGCTAAAAACCCGCTGGAGGAGTAAACAGCTCATTCTCATTCCCACCAAGACAGAGGTGACAGCTGACCTTGCACGTGAAATAATGGGAGCCCAGGGACAATGGGACGACCATGCTATGATGTTGGGGGAGACAGCCTGTCACCCACAACCCCTCACACTCGCTGTCTTCAGACTCTTTCACGCTCTCTGCGCCACCTGGCCCAGAGCACACAGGATGCCGCTTGGTGCCTCCGCAGACATGGGTGGTGTGGCAGTGCAGGGAAAGCTTGAGCATTGAAACCATCTTTTGAAACCCAGCTCTAGCACCTGTGTGACCTCGGGAAAGTTTTGTCACTTCTCTGGGCCTCCTTAGCCATATCAGGGAACTACGTGCAAAATCTACCTGGCTTGATTTTGCTGGGAATTAAATAGGACTGTATATATCATATGGAGATATAAGCTCCTTTCCTGCTGGCAAACTCCTACCCATTCTCCAAGACCTAGTCCGAATGTCACCTCCTCTTGTCACACTATCTCAGCTCCCCAGGGGGCGTCCCAGCTTCCTCCACCACTGCAGCCATACCCTGTATCACTGTGCTCAACACCCCATTCGGTGACCATCGTCTCCAGATTGACCTCTTCCATGCAGTCACCATCCCTGACCGCCTCACGTACAACAGCACCTCTCTGGACACTCTGCCCCCTTCACCTCCTTACTGTCTTCCATGTTCCGTGTTTATTAGCACGTCTGCAGTACATGGTGGTTACACTATCACAGGGAATGAGTGCACGTACATAACACGTCTTCATTTTGTATTCCCTTCCCCTCCCTCCACCTCTTGGTCCCCGTCCCATTTGCAAATGATCTATCTTGTATTCTCTGTCTTTTATTTTGCCCTTTAAATTACGTATGCTTTGGGCTTCTCATGTAAGAGCGCCATGCGCTATTCATGCTTGCTTGTGATTTAGTTCACTTCACACTACGGTCTCAAGCTGCACCCGTTTTCCTACAAGTGACTCACCTTTATCCTTCTTTTATGGCAGAGTAGTACTCCATGGTGCATAAATACATTTTCTTTATCTATTCACCTGCTGATGGACACAGAGGTTTCTTCCAAGATTTAGCTACTATGAGTGGTGCGCTATAAACACAGGAGCACATGGAACGCTGTAACGTCTTTAACCCTTTTGAGGTAATACCTAGAAGGGGAATAGCTGGGTCGAATGGGATTTCTGTCTTTCCATCACACTGGCACACCGCCTGTGCCCACACTTCAGTGTTGATTTAATCAGCTGGTCACGCGAGGCTGAAATCTTTACAGTAAGCCAGCAGGCAGTGTGCTCCCGAGGGGCGCCTCTCTCGCCTCCTCCTCCCCCTCCCCTGCCTCCGTCCCACTGGCTCCGTCTCTTTCATCACAGACTAGAGCATCCCCCAGGAGCCCCCACAAGACAGGGCTCCACTCCCTGCCAGCCAGCGCGTGGGCTGCCCCTGCCGCTCCACACCTGCTGCCCGTCCTCAGCCACCCTGGCCTGGGTTCTGGCACAGCGCCCTCCTTGCCAAGGTCACTGGGGTCGAAGCCCGGCAGACAGGGCAGGATCCTGTGACTCCACCAGGCTGCCCCTGCTCCTGGAGCCCGGCCTCCTGGGCTCCTCCTGCTCCTCCCTGCCTCGTGCCCTGCTCTTCCTCCCCCAGACTGAGAAAGGACCGAGGGCTCCGTGGCCAGTGCCCATCTGGGTCCTGCTCTCAGCTCTCGGCTTGGACTTCTCCCCGGCCGGCTCACACAGGTCTGCGACTCTGTCCCTTCCAGCCCCAGCCGTGCTCTGCCGCCCCCACCATGGGACCTCGGCTCTGCTGCCAGCCAGCTCCTGGACGCCTGCCCCAGGGCGGCCCGTGGGCTCTTCGGACCCAGCACTACGGAGAGAACAGTCTGCCCTCCCACTCTGAACATGCTGCCCCTCCCCGGCCCCTCACTGTGGACAGCTCCATGCCTGCCCGTCGCGGAGAGCGGGGCCCAATCTGGGCTGATCCCTCTCCCTCACCCGCCTGTGGAGTCACGGTGTGGTCCCGGTGGGTTCCCGGCAAAAGCTTCTCCAGGCCCCTGCATTCCCCCGGGATGCTGGCCAAAGCATCCATACCAGTCTCCGTGCCCAGGCCTGGCACCTCCAACCTATCCTCCACGGGGCGGCCCAGGGCATGGGGGCAGGGGAGTCGGGCTTCTTCACAGACGGGCTTGACTGCAAAGAACCCCACCCTGGGGGATGGCCAGGGCAGACACGCACGCACAGACCCAGACCACTCAGCGGGGAGGGGAGGGAGTGTCAGAGACCGGGGGAGAGGCGGGCAGTGAGGAGAGGTGAGGTGGCCCCTGTGGCCCAGTGCATTCCAAGAACAAGGGGGCTAAAGTCTCCCTGCGTCCTCCCGGACCATCAGCTGTTGCCCCGTGGGCGCTGAGTAGGCCAAGCCAGTTCGGGCAGAGTCAAACTGCAAAGAGCTGTTCTAAAGTCACAGGGCTAGTACCTGCGGGGCCAGCCCGCCAGCCCCCGGTGACAAAACGTAGGTGTGGGCGCCCCTAACATGACGGTTATTTCCTTCTAGAGCAGAGCACAGCTCACACGAACCTCCTCCGTTTCCCTTCCCCGCAGCGGGGTGCGGACAGTCTGTCTCCTCCGGCTTCAGGGCTCCTCCCAGGGGCCCGGCATGGGGCCCGGTGCTCTCTGAGCCCCCCACCCTGTCTGTGCACATTGCTCTGCTTGTGGTCTGCAGTGACTAAGGTTCTTTCACTTAAGCCCTTCATTCATTCATCCATTCATCCCACGCATCCTCACTCCTCCCGTGTTTGTCTTGCGGCAGTGGCGGCTGAGCTGTGCACCACGGTGCTGTCACACAAAGCCCTGAGCCCAAGCCCCTTTCCCCAGGCCCCTCACTGAAAACGGAGGCCACACCAACAAAGTCCCCAAAGGAAGTCACGGCTAGTGAGGGGAGGACAAGCTGAAGACATATCTTAAAGGAGCATTTCGTTCGAGGGCTGGGAACCTGCATCTACGGTCTCGGCCGAGGTGGAAGCGACTGGGTGCGCGTGGACAATGCCCCCGAACGCGCAGGGGCATCCCACTTCAGGGGCACTGAGGACCTGGCTGGGGCACGGCACGTCCCGCCCGGGAGCCGGACCCTTGGCCCTCAGGCTTGGCCGCGTGACGTGGCATCGGACAACCCCACAGGCAAGGGCAGCAGAATGCAGTGTCCGAGGCTGTGTGCTCCCCACTGTGGACCCTGAGCTCGGTCTGGGGCATCTGGGGGAGTTGGCCCCAGGGAGCGGTGCTGGGGAGGAGGGCTGGGGGCAGGAAGCAGCTGCCTGCACTGCTCTGTGCCTGCAGGGGACGGGACCTGAGCCACACCCCCAGCCTGCCAGGCTTCCTGCCCACAGAGGGTCCACGAGGGGGCGCGAGCAGGCCCACGGCAGGGCCCGGGACAGAGCGGGCTGATCGGGAGGGTCCTCCTCCTCCTGGAACATGCCAGCCTCGAGCCGAGCAGGGCCGACTCACACCGCAGCTCTGGCCTGGCTCCTGGATGTGCCCGGCCACTTCCTGTCCTCAGCCTGGCCAGCACCGTTTCCCCACCCCGGAGGCTCCCCCCGTGTCCCACCCCTTGCTGGCTGACCCCTGCTCGCCCCTGGACTTGATCCAGGGGAACTCGGCGGCGTGGGACTCGCTGGCAGGCACCCTGCCCCCTCCTGCCGGCCTCCTTTCCCGGCTCCTCCCTCGTGCTAGCTCACTTCCCTGGGTTGCATGGCCCCCAGCTTTGGTCATCTTCACAGTTTGTGACCAGTCCTCAAGGTCAGGGGTGGTCTCTTGATTATCTCTGTCTTACCAGCACCCTGCTCAGTAAATTTCTGGCAATGAACCAGGTTATTTGAGTTTAACAGTTGGGGGGAAGACAGTCATGGGGTATTTAAGGATGAGTAGGAATTTGCCAGGTAGGACATTCCAGGCAGAGGGGAGAGCTTTTGCTAAGGACAGAGTTTGGGAGGGAGGTGAGAAGAAGTTGCTCAAGAAGCAAGGCTGTAAGAGGAGAGGGGTGAGCTGGGCTAGGCCTAGTGGCTCAGGCCTATCTTTCCAGCTCCTGAGGAAGCCGAGGCAGGAAGATTGCAAGTTCCAAACCAACCTGAGCAACTGCCTCAAAATAAAAAATGAAAAGGGCTGGGGATATTGCTCAGTGGTGGAGTGCATGCCTAGCTCAACCCTGTTTTAAAAAAGCGAGGCCAGAGCGGGAGGCAGGGCAGGTGAGGGGTGGGGTACCGCAGCCTGGCCTCCGCAGTGAGGGCCTCCCAGGGTCTTGATGCATCTGCACCAGTCAGCTGTACGCTGCTAGGGGAAGGGGTCAGGAGCCAGGAGTGCACAAACTGGGGTGCAGGGACCCCTGATGTCTCAGTGAGGCGGAGTCAGCAGACGCAGGCCTTGCTGTGGGCCATGCACTGTGCGCCATGGGCAGCGGCCTCCTGACCCAGGACACTGAGCTCCTCCTGGCCTGGCATGGGTGGCGGTGCCCCCAGGGTGTTCATGTCCTTCCCCTCCATCTGTCACAGGTGCGCACACACCTGCTGGGGACACGACCTCCTGGCCTGGGCACAGGGGCTGCACCAGGCAGGTGACCTCACCTGGCAGTGACTCCTGTGACCCCAGATTCTGTGCACTGTGGGAGGAGGGGGCTGGGTGTTCACCAATGCCATTTGCACAAACGCGTGCGACACATATCCTTCAGCTCTGATTGGGCTGGGGGAGGGGCTGGGAACCATGGACGACGTGTGGCACAGAGCACAGCTTGGTGGCTTTGGGGTGGCGGTGTGGCTGGGGCAGAGCTAGGTAGAAGCCACCAGACCGAGGCTCGGCCATGGAGCTAGGGGTCCTCAGGAGCTAAGGTGACAGGAAGCAGCCTCCACCATGGGGAGCCCCAGACTCACTCGCACAGTGGGGGTGTCCCACCTGTCCCCAGTTGGAGCCCAGCAGTCCAGCCTCCCTCGGGTGGCCACACATCCGGACCTCTTCCAGCTACCCCAGCCTGGCCCCTGCTCCTCCCTGGCACCCCCGGGCGTCTCCATGGGTGAGATGGGACACCCAGCAGGGCGTCCGGGCTGGAGGTGACCCATGTGCCCCTACCTCCCCCAGCAAGCACATCAGTCTTTCTAGAGTGGGACGTGGGTCCTAATGATGTCATCATGCCGCACTCTCTGCCTCAGTGTCCTCACCTAGAAAGTGGGGATTTGGCCAGGGTCCACCTCCTAGGACTAACAGAGGACCCCGCACTCAGAGGAAGAAGTGGGAATCCTCCGCCACCTCCCCAAGGGGCTGGCCAGGGCAGGCCCCAGTCCACGGCTCCGGGGTCCCAGAGACAAGCACAGCGTGCAGCAGCCTTGCAGGGGCCGGGCGCAGGGCAGGGCGAGGACGGGGAGCAGCCTTGAAGGTTGCTCTGATCTGAAACACAGAAGTTCCCAGCTGTTCCAGGGACTGCGCTAGGGGCCCGGGGGTGGGGGTGCTGGGGGCCCCAGTGCTGTCCCAGGCTCATCGCCCAAGTCCATGTTAGCTCTCCAGGGGCTCACAGTCCTGGGGGACATGGTGGCTTCTGCACAGGGCACCCACATAGGGTGCCCGCCTGCTTGAGGCACGGCCCCTCCAGCCCCGAGTTCCTGCCCCACCCACTGGTCACCTCCTCTCTCCCTCCCCGCCTTCCCCATGGCCTCAGCTGCTCTGGCTGCTGGCTGGGCCCCTGCTCTTGCTCCCCAACTCTCAGCTCCCGGGGTTCACACCACCTTCCTCCAGGCAGGACAGGGTGTCCGTGGGCAGAGTCCTTCCAAGGCCACTGGCAGTCCTCTCTGCAGATGGCTTGGTCCTGTCACCTGCGCTGGGGACCGCAGGTCATGCAGTAGGACCCAAGGCCCAGGTGAAACCCTCCAGGGGGGGTGCTGCACACAGCAAGGACCCGGAGAGTCTGGTGGCCCATGTGGTGCCCGTGAGCAGGTCTGCATGGAGGACTCGGAGATCAGTGACCCCAAAGGCCCTGGGGTCAATGTGGGGAAAGGGAAGCTGGTGTGGCCTCAGTTGTAGGACCCCCAAGTTCTTCCCTCGCTCTCAGCTCTCCCATCTCCAGTAGGTGGATCCCCTGCTTCCTGGACCCTGGGCAGCTGGGTGAGTCATGTGATCAGTTCTGGCCAATGGGCTGTGAGGAGAAGGGACATGCGGTAGTTCTGAGCCCAACACAGAGACCT
>RJWM01023548.1:0-31989 GCA_004363535.1 Dasyprocta punctata
AGTTCATTGTAAGCTGTTCACTCAGGGAGTTAGATTTGGTACGAAGAGCTGGTTCCCTGAAAGAAAGTAAGCGATATCTTGAGATAAAAACAAAATCCACAACCACAGCTCAGATTATGCTGGATGAACACACTGTTTTGGAAAATGTTCACCAACTTATGGCTATAAAACAGAATTTTAAGTCTTCTTTAGTTTGCATAATCTTTGAATGCTTCTGAAGATAACTTTTTATCCAAATGCTTTTATTTTTATATATACTCATGAAAAAATACACATTTTCTCCCTTTGCTCAATTTTTCCCAGATTTTTGTAGGTATTCTTATGTGAATTAGTGCTTCTACATACCAAAAATATTAATCCTTTGTCAGAAATGCTTTCCCCATTTCCCTGATCCTACTTTTTCCCTGTTATATAAAATTATTATAGTTTTTAACTATAGTCTTTCTTCTGAGCCCCTCCATGAATCACTTTTATGAACAATGAAAGAGCTTGATACAAGGTCAGTAACTCACCCTGATCTGAAAGGCCCTGATGTGGGTGGTGATACAACAGGCTCTGCAGAGTGGCTGTCAGTACCAGGTATGGGAGAAGGGGCCGCAGAGTCCCGGGAATTAACACTATGCCCATCAGAGCCAGAATCTCTAGCAAACTTCACCTGGAGAAAGAGCCAGTATAGGTGAAATAGGCTACAAACATCCTTTCCCATCCTCATGCCTCTTATTTTACTTCTTCTCTAGCATATAAAACATCACCTGTTAATTGCAGGCAAATCAAAAAGTTTAAAAAAAAAAAAGAAAGAAAACAAATGGGAATGGTCAGTTGCAATTCAGCTACCATTATATTATCTGTATGTATGCGTGCATACATGTATTTTTTTTTTACAACTATGGGCAATCCTGTTTTGTAACCTGCTTTGTGCATTCACTGACATACTAACATATTTCTGTCACTACATACTGTCAATATTATTTTTACTATTCAAAAGTATGTTTGCCTTTAAGGATCATGTGCTTTGCTGCTATGATCTACAAGGAAAAGTCTCCAAAGGATATTTAAAACAGAAGCCACAAATATCTATGCTATTACGGAATATAGTTCACCAATTCATCACTGTTATACAGTTTACTTACATCATAAATAACGCTTCTATGAATAGCTTTTTATTTACATCTTTGCACATAATTTTAAATATTTCCAAAGTATGAATTTTCAGAAGTGTATCTATAATCCTAGCTACCTAGGAGGCTGAAGCTGAGACTGGGGGATCACAAGTTCAAGCTCAGCTTGGGCAATATAGAGAGATCCTGTCTCAAAAACCACAGCCAAGGATGGTGGCCAACACCTGCAATCTTAGCACTAGGGAGACTAAGGTAGGAGGATCACTCTGAGTTCAAGGCCACCCTAGGATACATAGAGAATTCAAGACCAGGCTGAACTGCAAAGTGAGACCCTGTATCAGAAGACTAAAATAAATAAATTCTAAAAAAATAAAAAATAGCTGGGCATGGTGGCACACGCTGGAGGCTGAGGCAGGAAGATTGCTGTGACTTCAAGGTCAGCCTGGGCTACCCAGTGAGTTAAAGACCAGCCTAAACTACACAGCAAGACCCTGTCTTAAAGAGAAAGAAAGATAGAAGAAAGGAAGAAAGGCAGGAAGGGTTGGAGGTATAGCTAAATGGTAGAGTACTCTGAGATTAGGCCCCAGTACTGCCAAAAAAAAAAAAAAGTATCACAGTTAAACTTCACTGTCAATTTCATTAGCTTGGGGGCTACCTGGGAGATCAGTAAAATGCACTTGTGAGTTTATCCGGATGCATATGGCTTTAAGGTCTGTATCATAACTGCTCCTTGGCCTCTTCCTCTCTGGTGCTGTTCCCCTATTATGCTTCCCAACAGCCCCCACAAACTAAACAGCTATGCTTTACTCTGCCCTTCTATCATGATGTCCCTGCCTAAGCCATCCAACCATGAACTAAATCCTCTGAAACTGTGAGCCAGGTCTCGGTCACCCAGCGCAGTGCCCTCTGGGAGCCCTGCGGACGCAGGAGAACCAGCTCGAGCCCCTCCTCCTGGCGCGATGCCCCTCCCCCACCTATTGGCACAGAACCATTGCGGCGGTTTCTCGTCGTTATCTCCCAGGGATTTAAGATCAACCTTTTTAAGACCCGAAGAAGAAATGCAGTCATGAATGAAAACATGGATGGAACAAATGAATGCAGTAAAGTTCGAACTGGTACTCAGAATGAAGCAGCACTGCTTGCTTTAATGGAAAAAACTGGGTACAACATGGTTCAAGAAAACGGACAAAGGAAATTTGGTGGTCCTCCTCCAGGTTGGGAGGGTCCACCTCCACCTAGAGGCTGTGAAGTTTTTGTAGGAAAAATACCTCGTGATATGTATGAAGATGAGTTAGTTCCTGTATTTGAAAGAGCTGGGAAGATATATGAATTTCGGCTTATGATGGAGTTTAGTGGTGAAAACAGAGGTTATGCTTTTGTAATGTATACTACAAAAGAAGAAGCCCAGTTGGCCATCAGAATTCTTAATAATTATGAGATTCGACAAGGGAAGTTTATTGGTGTGTGTGTAAGCTTGGATAATTGCAGATTATTTATTGGAGCTATTCCCAAAGAAAAGAAGAAGGAAGAAATTTTGGATGAAATGAAGAAGGTTACAGAAGGAGTTGTAGATGTCATTGTTTATCCAAGTGCAAATGATAAGACCAAAAATCGTGGTTTTGCTTTTGTTGAGTATGAATCTCACAGAGCTGCTGCCATGGCTAGAAGAAAATTAATTCCAGGAACATTCCAGCTGTGGGGCCATACCATTCAGGTTGACTGGGCTGATCCAGAGAAAGAGGTTGATGAGGAAACCATGCAAAGAGTTAAAGTTCTCTATGTGAGAAATTTAATGATCTCAACTACAGAAGAAACAATTAAAGCAGAATTTAATAGATTCAAACCTAGTGCAGTTGAACGAGTAAAAAAACTTAGAGATTATGCTTTCGTTCACTTTTTCAACCGAGAAGATGCAGTAGCTGCTATGTCTGTTATGAATGGAAAATGCATCGATGGAGCAAGTATTGAGGTAACACTTGCAAAACCAGTAAATAAAGAAAACACTTGGCGACAGCATCTTAGTGGTCAGACGAGCCCCAGTGCTGAAAACCTGATTGTGTATGCTAACAAAGAAGAGAGCCACCCCAAAACTCTAGGCAAGTTACCAACTCTTCCTGCTCTTCTCAATGGTCAGCATAGCCCAAGACCCCCTGAAATTGCAAGATACACTTATCCTTTTTTTTCTGGAACAAAGCTTACTCCAATTAGTATGTATTCTTTAAAATCCAATCATTTTAATTCTGCAGTAATGCACTTGGATTATTACTGCAACAAAAATAATTGGGCACCACCAGAATATTATTTATATTCAACAACCAGTCCAGATGGGAAAGTACTCCTGGTATACAAAATAGTTATTCCTGCTATTGCAGATGGATCCCAGAATTACTTCATGCCAGACAAACTCTGCACTACGTTAGAAGATGCAAAGGAACTGGCAGCCCAGTTTACATTACTTCATTTGGACAGGGAACACAGTCTCTTCAGCCTGGACCTGTGTAGACGAATTTGGAGACAATAAGCAGGTCCTTTCTGATGTTGCCTGAGCTTGTTCTCCTGCAGTGGATCTCATTCTTGTTGGCTAAACATAATGCTTATATGTCACAGGCTTAATTTATGGTATCAGGACAATATTACAGAGAAAATAACTCTGTACTTATACAATAAATGACCTAATTTCTCACTTTCCATTCTTAGAAACACCCTCACTTTTATAAAAATCATTTTATAGTCACTGTCATACTTTTGACTTATTTTACACTGAAGAACACAGTTGAGTTTTTGGAAAGTACAGGATTTACCAGTTGCGTCTTTAATACACATACACATAATTGTTATAGTTAATGAAGCAGAAAATTATTGGTACATATGATGAGTGTAAACTGTGGAAACATAATATTTTGAATATAATTGTTTTTAATAATTTGTTTAATTTTTGAATATTTTTCTGTACTTCAAGGTAATAGTGATCTCTTAAACTTTCTTATAAAGATGATTCATCTTACTGTTTTGTGGTACCAGTGGGGCTCTTAATATTAAATTGGTATGTGAAGTCATATAAATGTTTACATTAGTATTTAAATAATAAAATAATAAGTTAGTTTATGGCAAATGTTTGTGCTGGTTTGATGACTACTACAGTTTTTCTAAAACGTATGAACTGTTATTTTTTATTTTTTCTTCATGAACTCAGTGTTAGAACCAAATTTAAAAGAAGCTTCTTTGTGGACCAACAGAAACTTTATTTATGTTAAAAAATTCCAAGAATGCATTCTAGTAAGATTCTGAAGCACTCTGTCAGTGAAGGAAAACAATACTGACTTGATAAAACTATGAGGATTTGCATTGCGGTGAACATGGAAGTGATCTTTACCACTAATACAGTATCATCAAGATTTTGAATGTTAGAATGCTACCTTAAAATGTGATTATAGTTTAATGCTTTGTCTCTTTGAATTAAATTTGTGTCTATAAACATGTGCAGTGTAATTGTCTATGTATTTTTTTACAGACTACAGTTTCCATTGCAGTTCAATAAATAGTCTTTGGCCTACTGGTGCTACCCTCTCTTCTAGGATTCTCAGTGTGCTTACCTATACGTCAAGACATTATTCTTACCAAATTTTATGAAATACTAAAGATGACACGATCTACCATTGTGATCCTTGAAAACAGCTATAAATATTTTAATTAATAATTATTTGCTACAACAGCCAGGGATATAGCTCAGTGACACAGTACCTGACAGGCAAGCGCGAGGTCATGAGTTCGATTTCCAGTACCAAAAAACAAACCTCAAACAAATAATTATTTGTTACAGAAATAAATTCTAAGTTAGGTGTTAACATATATACTTAAGGTTTTTATAGTTATGCTTCACTTGTGTTCTCAATATTCACTGTATTTGAATGTGTTATGGTTTTTAATGTTGAAATCATGTCAATTTTTGCACTTGAATTTGAACTCATACATTAAATATGCGATGGTTCTAAAACAAAGATAAAAGAAACTGTGAGCCAAATAAACCTGTTCTTTAAGTTGTGTCAAGTAAAGCTGACCAACAGAAAAGACATGCTGATTTCTAAGACTTTTAATATAAGTCTTAAATTTCCCACCAGAAGGCCAGAGGCAGTGGCTCACACCTGTAATAGCAGCACTTAAGAGTTGGTAAGGCAGAAGGGTTGCAATTTCGAGGTCAGCCTGGACTATCAAGTGAGACTCTGTCTCAAATGTCAAAAACAGCAAATTCCCACCAGAAAGTGTTAGCTAAGCCAGATGTGGTGATGCACACCTATAATCTCAGCACTCAGGAGGATCGCTATGAGTTCAAAACCAGCCTGAAGCCAGGCATGGTGGCGCACACCTTTAATCCCAGCACTCAGTAAGCTGAGGCAGGAGGATCGCTGAGTTCAAAACCAGCCTGAAGCCAAGCATGGTGGTGCACACCTTTAATCCCAGCATTCAGGAGGCTGATGCAGGAGGTTCACTGTGAGTTTGAGACCAGCCTGGGCTACAAAGTAAGTTCAAGGCCAGCCTGAACTGCATAGTGAGACTCTGTCTCAAAAAATTGGGCCAGGGATTTAGCTCTGTGGCCTAAGCACCTGCCTGGAAGGCCTTAGGTTGTGAGTTTGGTCCTGGTACCGAGAAAAAAAAAAAAAAAAAGAAAAAAAAGCCAGCTTGAACTACATAGTAAGACCTTGTCTTTAAAAAAAAAAAAGAAAAGAAAAGAAAAAAGAGAAGAGAAAAGAAAAAGAGTGGGTTACTTTATATACCCCAAGTGCTGCATAAGTCTTCCTTAACACTCGTGCTACACTAGATACTGTCACTCTCTACCAGCCTTGTCAATTTAATATAATGTCAAACTAATTCTTTGGTTACTGGTAAAACAGAACATTTTTTTCTTGTATTTCTAAAATGCTTGTCTTGATAGATTCACATTGGTTTGTTATCTATCATCAGTCATGACTTCCTCAAATTCAATGGAAAATTGAAAGTAATTATAAAAACTGTTTCTAAAAGAAAAGAATTTGCTGGGTACAGTAGTGTACACCTGCAAGTTTGAAGCTAGCCTAGGCAACTTAGCGAAATCCTGGCTCAAAATAAAGGCCTGGGTTCAATGCTCAGTACTAAAAAGAAAAGAGAGAGGAAGGGAAAGGGAGAGGGAGAGAGACAGAAGGAGAGAGAGAGAGAGAGGAATATCCTTTTTCTGTTGTAGCAGAAATAATAGCCACATGAGAAAGATGGCCTTAATATTTGTTATTTGTATTGTATTTAGTTTACAGTCACAAACACTATCACATTTGAATCAAATAATCATAGCAAAAAGCAAACAAAGTCACTCTGGGAAGAAGGGGTATTAATCACAATTTGTTATACTTTTAATGGAAATTACACAAATTCATGACAACATTTTGAGACGGTACAAAAGGTGGGATGTAAAAAAAGCTTCTGAATTCTCTTTTCCCTCTGTAGAGAAAAACTTTCCATAACTTCTTTTAAAGCTTCCAAAGCCAAAAATGATGATACTGACCTGTAGAACTTGGGAGGCTGAGGTAGGAAAACTGCTATGAGTTCAAGGCCAGCCTAGTCTAAACAGTGAGTTTTATATCAGCCTTAACTACATAGCAAGACCCTGCCTCAAAAAAACAAAACAAAACAAAGCTTCCAGAAATATAAGGCCAAGTGATTGATAGATAGATAGATAGATACCACGCACAAATCCTGTGCATGTATGACTGTATGTATACATATATGTATGTGTATGTGTGTACACATACGCACACAAGACCATGCTATTCATAGTGTTCTGCAACTTGCTTCTTTCACTTAACAACAGAGTATGCATTTTTTTTTTTCTTTCTGCAGTACTAGGGATTAAACCAGGGCCTTGAGCCTGCTAGAAAGTGCTCTACCACTGAACTACATTCCCAACCCTTTTTATGTTTTTATTTTGAAACACAGTCCAAGTTGTGCAGGCTGGCCTTGAATATTTGATTCTCCTGCTTTAAATGCTGAAATAGCTGAAATTATGGGTATTCACCACCATGCCTAGGTTAGTTTATATATATCCTTCAACAGCTATATAAAGGTACACTCAAAAAAAAAAAATACGTAACTAAACCAACACTTAGGTTATTTCCAGTTTTTTACTATTACAAACAATGTAGTAAAACAAAGAAAATACAGACACACACACACACGCGATATGTATCTTTCCATATTTACGTAAATGCATCAGTAGGATGGACTGATTTTTGCTGTGCTGGGAACTGAACTCAGAGACCTAACCTATGCTAAGCACATACTCTACCACTGAACTACAATAGGATAAATTTGTAGCAATGGACTCATTAACTCAAAAGGTATATATATATGTCAGAAATGACTATTTTATAGACAAACTAAAAAGAAGCTTAGAAGTAATTTACTCTAAGTTATAACCTCTAGACTCTGAAGAGAGACGAGGAAAGACATAAACCTTGGTCTTAAGATTCCAAAGCTGTGGCTCTTTCCAATTATACCATTTCTACTTTAAAAAAAAAAAAAAGCATGATTTCAGCACGTGTTTGAAGCACATTCATTTAGTTATTCATTTAATTAACTACCAAGGCGATACCTGGAGGACTCATAAGCACACAGCAGTTTCACTCACCCGCTTAACTTCCACCTCAAACACCAAGATAGAGTCTGTTGATTGAGTCCAGCCAACTACCCCTTCGGAGCCAGCTGCACAGGCTGGAGGGATGATAAGCAACCGCTTTCCTCCTTTTTTCATGCCCACCATTCCATCCTCCCAGGCCTTAAGAAGGAGAGATGGAGAATACTTCATCAGATAAGAACACATAAGACAAGTAGAACATTGGGTTTCACTTATCTACTCTTAGGTTTGGACATTTCCTCCACAGGTCAAGTTCAACTATTACCCACATTGGTTATAAGACTAATCCAGGCATGGTGGTCCACACCTGAAATACCAGCACTTGGGAGGCTGAGGCAGGAGGATCACCACAAGTTGTAGGCCAACCTGGGCTATATAGTAAATTCAGGATCAGCCTAAAACCACATAGGAGACTCTGAAAATAAGTACATAAATAGCATAGAATGTAGCTTTAAAATCTACTGGTAAAAGTTGGCATATGTGGGGTTGGTTAAAGTGTACTTATCTTAGATGATGAGAGAAAATGAGAGGAATTAAATAACAATAAGAGAAAAATAAAGGCTACCATTTATTAAGCATGTTTTCCCAGATACTACAGTTAAGTATTTTATATGCATTATCTTGTTTAATCCCTGCAATAATCTCAAAACGTTGACGGAATTATTTCTATTTTATAAATAAGAAAACTAAGTCTGCAGACAAGTTTTATAAATAAGAAAACTGGAGGTTAAGTACCGAGCCCAAGATCATATATTTAGTAAGTCATTAAATCAAGATTCAATGCAAGAGCTGTCTAGCTTTAAGAACCATGCCTTAACTGCTATGACCTATAAGGAAAAAACATCTCCAAAGAATTCCAGGAAAAGCAGTCATAAAGCAACAGAGTAAAGTTTTTAGCTACACAAAAGACTGAATACACCACAATGCATCAATGATATCCTGACTTGATGAAATTCCATACACATAAAATACTCTTATTTTATAAAACACTGGCACAATAGTACAAACAAATTCACAACATGAACCCAAGTGACACACAATTCCAAAAGAAACAGTTTTACCTCTTTTCCTGTTAGGCAATAGGAAGGATGTAATAATTTCCTTAAGAGTCACAGGATAAAAAAGGGTAGGGATTTCAGAAAACAAATGTATCTATCTTTAATATAGTGTCCTAGGTTTAAAATCTCCCAGATGGCCAGCCGGGCTTGGTGGCACACACCTTTAATCCCAGCACTCGGGAGGCTGAGGTAGGCAGAGCATTATGAGTTCGAGGCCAGTTTGGGCTACAACACGAGCACAAGGCCAGCCTGAGCTACATAGTGCAACCCTTCCTCAAAAAGCCAGGGCCAGGAGTTTGGCTCAGCAGCCTAAGCGCCTGTCTGGCAGGTGTGAGGAAAAAAAAAAAAAAGAAAATCTCCCAGATGGTGATAATGTAACATATTGCTGCCCTCCTCCCCTTCAACAAAGCATTTCCAGATTCTTAGAAAATACATCCAAGTTTGAAATGCCACAAAATTTAATCTCAATTCTAAAAGATAGATTTTTACCTTCATGACTTTTCCTGATCCTAATTTCAGGCGAAGCAGCTTATCTTTGTTAGCAGTGGAGTCAAAAACCTGCAATTTGATCAAAGTACATAAGGTCCAACAATTTCAAAAATAATAATAATCACTATAATATTCAGCTAACTACATATCAGTTCAGTGTTCTGCAACAGAGAATATCAAATATAATGAGAAAAACAGATCCTAAAGAAACCTGAAAAGATGGGATCATATCACGGCTAACAAGTGTTATCACAGTAAATATCTCTGAGACTCTTCTAGATTTAGGGGAAAAATACTTTTTTTTTTTTTTTTTTTTTTTTGTCTTTTTGAGACAAGGTCTCACTTTGTAGCTCAGGCTGGCCTTGAACTCACTTGTAGCCCAGGCTGGCCTTGAACACGCAGTAATCCTTCTGACTCAGCCTCCTGAGTGCCAGGATTACAGACATAAACCACCATACCCAGCCTACAAAATACATCTTTACTACCATGAATTTAAGTATTTTCATTCACACAGAATTTTCAAATAAATTATCTCACTTGATGGCCACACCAATTCTACCAAGCAAGCAGAGAAAGATCGATAGATTCCATTCATAAAAGGAAAACAAAATTAAGGTCTTACATAAATTAATCAAGGTCAAATTCAGATAAAATTGAAACTTACAGCCACTTTTTTTTTCTTTTTCAGATTTTTTATTTTAAAAAGCAAAACATAAAAAAGGGTAGAAATAATACAGAATTTCAAAAAAAATAGTAAGAAATCAATACTAGTTAACATATTGCATATTGTTATCTTAGAAGTAGTTGTTCAAATTATAAGATCTAGACATAAAAAATGATCAGACAATCAAATAATGACAACACAAACTATTCTTTTTGATGAACTAACAGAATTAGTACAGTCACAGCCACCTATTCTTAACTAATAATCTAAAAACCTTTCTGTCATATTATATTGCTTTTGAGGCCTTACCAATATTAAAACCCAACAAGCTCTACATTATTTATACTGTCTGCTACAAGAAAAACTGAAACCTCCCTAACGACCAAGATCTAAGGCCATAAGAATATATTCAAGTTTAAAATGGACACAGAAGAACAAGACGTAACAACCGGCAAAAATAATGCTTGGAAAATTGGTTTCCACTTGTCATAAGCAGAAGACAGGAAGTGGCACTGAGCAGATTTTACATATAACAATTTCATGAATATGTCCTAAAAGCAGTTGTGATGACTGAGGCAGGGCGCCTAAAAGATTTCTATTTACCAAAAGTAATAATACCTTCCATGTGAATAGTCTTTGTGTTCTTAAATTACAAAACCTTGCAAAGTACATTTTCTTACCTGGCCCAGAACATGATTCTGAAAAAGCCAGCCAGTATAGGCCACTTCCAAAGAATCTCCCACTTCTACAGCAGAGCCTTCTGCCACAATGAGGTCTTGAGAGAGCACTGCTTCCAAGGAGGAGGTGCTATTGCACTTGGCAATGCACACCTGCAAAACAAAAATCAAAATAACATTAATTTGATTTATGCTCAAAAAGTACTCAATCCTTAGCTAGGCGTGATAGTGCATGACTGTAAACCCAGCACTGCGGGGTGGAGGCAGGAGGATTGCCATGAGTTCCAGGCAGGCCTGGACTATACAGTCAGTTCAAGGCCAGCCTGTGAATTTCTACCTCCAAAAATAAAAAAACCCTTATTGCTTTATTGCTAACACTTTTTTCCAAACAGCCGCACTCACTAACAAACATTCCCATATTTAGAAGTGAATCAATCCAAAGTGTGTAATCTTGACAGGAATCAGAGTGCCTAAGAGTATGGCTTTGGAGTCAGAACATCTGAGTCAGTTCTCCACTCTGATCCTGGCCAAATAACTTAATCTCCATGTACCTGAGATCCTCACTTGTAAAACAGGGGAAAAAAAAACTTTGCATATTTTATTGCATAGTTATGAAAATTAAGTGAGCAGATACTAGTACTTGGCAATGCATTTGGAAATAAATAGTAAGTATTTAACAATCGTTTGTTATCATTAGTACACTGATTTACTGTCTCAGCATTTGGGAGCCTGTAAAAGAGTTTTCAAAAAATTTTAAAAGGCATGTCTAAAGACACTGCCAGGTTGTGGGGTTCCAGAATTCACACCACCACCACCACCACCTACAGACCTGACCATACTGTCCTAGCACAAATCTTAGACAGAGGAGTCAGATTCATTTTTGTGAAAAATTATTATATACAGTAATGTTTTAAATAGTACACATTATAAAATTTCTACTCATTTTCTTTTTAAAAGCTTCATTGTTACAATCAAACATTAACTTAAAAGGACGTAATTTTTTATCAAGTGAATAAGACAAAAGGGAAAAAAGATCATTCTAAATGCTGGCAAAGGTATAGCGAAAGAACTGATATGAATGTGAAATAGTATAATCCTGCAAAGCACTGTGTCAGAGAGTATTTTAATCTTAAAAATATCTCAACCCAAGCCAGGGCTGGTGATGCACCCTTACAATCCCAGCACTTGGGAGGCTGAGGCAGGAGGATCGCCACAAGTTTGAGGCCAGCCTGAGCTGCACAGTGAGTTTAAAGCTAGCCTAAACTACACTGTGAGACTCTGTCTCAAAAAAAGGTATCTCAATCCTTTGACCTAATCATTCAACTCTGTAAATAAAGTGTAAGGAAATGGTGGTAGGGAAGATACATTCATATTTCCTAAATGCTCACTTCAGTATCATTTATAGCATAAACTGAAAAACAATATAAAAAAAGGGAATGACTAAATAATTAAGAAACATTTGTTATGGACTAAATGTCTGTGTCCCTTGCAAAATATGTATGTTGAAATTTTAACCTCCAATGTGTTAGTATTAGGAGGTGGGGGCTTTTAGGAGTTAATTAAATCACGACCTTACCTCCTTGATTTTAATAATACACAATTTGGAGAGACACATACATTCAAACCATAGTCAACAATATAATGCAGTCTTCGAAATGATTCAAATTTTTTTTCATGAAATGAAAAAAGGTAAAATAAGCAAGATACAGAACTCTTAAAGGAGTACACCTACTTATGTATATAATGCCTTGAGAAGCAACATGTTAATAATAGTTGCTTTAGATACGAGTGACTTTTTTAAATGCTTTTCTAAATTTTCTACAATGAATAACATAAAATGATAACATAAAAAAGTCTCTCAGAACATTATGTTTCGCATTTTTCCAGGTGTGGCGGTACATGCCTGTAATCTCAGCTATTCAGGAAGGTGAGGCAGGAAGATGCCAAGTTGGAGGCCAGCCTGGGCAGCTTAAGCAAAACCCTGTCTCAAAATAAAATAGAAAAGGGAGCTGGGGTGTAGGTCAGTGGTGGAGTAGTTGCGTAGTATGCATGAGGCCTGGTGTTTAAAACCCAGTACCAAACATACACACACACACACACACACACACGTACGCACGCACGCACGGGAGTGCATGTGTGTTTTAATTCCATAAGATAATTTGGGCAGCAAAAAAATGTTTTAATCTAGTAAATTTATATTTAATCTTTTTTTCTCCTAAAAAGTTTCATTATAGTGCTGGGGATTTAGGCATAAGTGCCTGCCTGGCAAGCGTGAGGTCATGAGTTCGATCCCCAGTACCAAAAAAAAAACAGTCTCATTATAAAGCAATTTCAGTATTTCTATTTTCCTGAAATACAACAGACTGAAGTGGCAAATTCAGTGCATTTTCACTAACAATATACAGCAGTTATACATTTGCGATATATTTGCCCACAATTAAGGAAATTTGCTCTCGGTTTACACAAGAAAGAGTATGATGGTATCACCTGTTTATTGAATTCTGCAGCAGCCTTCTCTGACTCAAACATGATAGACCAGTTTTGCCTCTGGTCATCATAAAACGTGCTGTAGTTATTGGGCTGAACCTGAAAAAAAGAAATGTTGGGATAATTCAAGCACAAGTATTATAGTGACTAAAGTTGACCATTTAAACTCAGAGAAGAGCTGGACTCAAGTAGAGTCAAAAAGAATAATCAGCAAATTTCCTTTTATCTCATCTACCACCCCCCATAGTCCACATTCTCGGGTAAAACCCAAGACCTTTCTGAAATGCTCTGTTAGATGCTCACACTAACACCCAGGACTCAGGCAGTAGTATGTTCAGAGTCGTCTCTCCTGCAAACCTCCCGAAGAGGCTCATATTCCAATATGGGGAACTCTTACCGTGAGCTCAAAGTTCAGATGGATCCTAGCAACAGTAACTGGCTGTTGCTGACTGATATAAAGAAGAATCCTGTACTGTACTCAATCACAGATGGGCAGAAAAAAACAAACAAACAAACAAACAGTTAAAAGGCAATACAAAATCAGCAGTAAGACACAGAGTTGTGTTTCATACAGCTGTGAAATTCAAAACTACACATTTTTAAAAGTCTAGGTTTTAAATTCTATCTTCCCACTATCCATTTTCCTCTCTTCTCATTTTGGCCTTATTCTTTAATAAGTGTAATTAGCAATGTCTTTAATTTGTCAATAATTTCAGGAAATTGAGGAAAATCATATAGTAAATGCACAATTCTTAAATGTACAACTCAATAAATTTTTACACACATATATGATCACATGGTCACTGAACAGACTGAAATAAGCAGAGTGTCTGCAATACCCTGGAAAGTTCCCTCTGCCCCTGCTTTGAGTAATACCAACTTTGAGGTAACCATTGACTTCAATCACTAATTAATTTTGTTACCCTTAAATTTATATAAATGGGGTTTTAGAGTGCACCCTCCTTTGTCTTGCTTCTCTCACTTAACAATGTCTGTAATGCGAAGCCTTATTTTGTATACCAGAACACTGTCCTCTTGCACTGTCAGACAGTATTGTATTACATGAATATACCACAATCTACTAATCATTCTCCTGTTATACATGCTCAAATTGCTTCCAGTCAGAGGCTATCAAGAATAGTACCGCTGTAACATTCTTTCTGTCTTCTAGGGAATATAAACATTCATTTCCTTCAACCCAAAGAATTCAATGCTGCTTATAGCACAAATCTACTAGCAATGAATCCTCTCACCTTTTATTCGTCTGAAAATTAATTTTGACTTCATTTTTGAAAGGTCTTTATTTTGGTACAGAATTCTAGATGTGGGCTGCAGTGCAGTTCAGGGGCAGAGCACGTGCTTAGCACGGGCAAGGCCCTGGGTTCAATCACCAGCACACACACACAAAAAAGGAAAAAGAATTCATTGCATACTGAACCACAATAAAATACTACTTCACACCTACTAGAATGGCTAGAGCAACAAATTAGCAAAATGTTGGCAAGGATGTGGAGAAACCCTCATATACTACTTGTGGGAATTTTTTTTTTTTTTTTTTTTTTGTACCAGGGATGGAACTCACAACTTTGCACTTACCAGTCAAGCACTTGAGCCACTGAGCTAAATCCCCAGCCCTTACTTGTGGGAATATTAAGCATTACAGCCACTGTAGAAAACAGTCTGTCAGGTCCTCAAAAAGCTAAAAACAGAAGTGTCATATGACTGAACAATTCTCCTGCTCAAATAGAACTCCTTTTGTTATGCTTTGCTTTGTTGTGCCTTATAGATACTGCATTTTTTATAAGATGGAGGTTTTTGGCAACTCTGTATTAATCAAGTACCATTTTTCCAGGAGGATGTACTCACTTTACATCTGTGTCACGTTTTGGTAATTCTTAAAATATTTCAAACTTTTTCATTATTATTTTATCTGTTATGGTGACTGATGTACAGTGATTTTTTTTTTATTTAACATAGAGACTAAGTCACTAAATTGCCCAGACTGGGCTCAAACTTGCAATCTTCCTGCCTCAGTCTTCCAGATTGCTGGTATTACAACAATGTGTCACTATCCCCTGCCATCAGTGATCTTTGATGTTACCATCGCAATTGTTTTGGGGGCACTATAAATTGTGCCCATACGAGATGGCCAACTTATATGGTAAATGCGTGTGTGTTGTAACTACTGCACCAACCAGCTGTTCCCCATCTCCACCTTTCCTGGACTCTATTGTGAGACATGACAACATTGAAATAAAGCCAAGTAATAACCCTACAATGTCCATGAAGTGTTCAACTGAAGGAAGAGTTGCACATCTCATTTTAAGCCAAACACTAAAATGCTTAAGCTTAAAGAGGATGGACCAAAGCCAAGGTAGGTCTCTTAGGCCAAACAGCTAAGCTGTGAATGCAAAGCAAAAGTTCTTGAAGGAAGCCGGGCGTGGTGGCGCACGCCTTTAATCCCAGCACTCGGGAGGCTGAGGCAGGAGAAGCGTTGTGAGTTCGAGGCCGGCTTGGGCTACAACGCGAGCGCAAGGCCGCCCTGAGCTACATAGTGCGACCCTGCCTCGAAAAACTAGGGCCGGGAGTTTGGCTCAGTGGCTTAAGCGCCTGCCCTGGCAGGCGCGAGGTTGTGAGTTCAATCCCCGGTGCCGCAAAAAACAAAAAAACAAACAAAAAAAAAGTTCTTGAAGGAACTGAAATTGCTACTCCACTGAACACATGAATGATAGCAAAGTGAAACAGCCCCACCGCTGTTGTGAAGAAAGTTTTAATGGTCTCGTCGCACCAAAACAACTATAGCATTCCCTGTAGCCAAAGCCTAGTCAAGTGCAAGGTCCTAACCCTCTTCAATTCTATGAAGACTCTATGAAGAGGTTGCAGAAGAAAAGTCTGATGCAAACAGAAGTTGGTTCATGAGGTTTAAGAAAAGAAGCCATCTCTATATAAGGGTGCACAGTGAAGCTGTAACTGCTCATATAAAAGCTACAGATTAGCCAGGATATATAGCTAAGGTCACTGATGACCAAACAACAGATTTCCAATGTAGACAAAATAGCCTAGCCGGGGGTTTAGCTCAGTGGCTCAAGTGCTTGCCTGGTAAGCATAAGGTCGTGAGTTTGATCCCTGGTACCAAAACAAACAAACAAACAAATAGGAAGAAGATGCCATCTAGGATTTTCACATCTAGGATTTTCACAACTAGAAAGAAAATCTCAATGCCTGGTTTCAAAGTCTCAAAGGAGCCAGGTATGGCAGCACACATCTGCAATCCTAGCATTCTGGGAGGCTGAGGCAGAAGATTGCAAGTCTGAGTCCAGTCTGTGCAACTTTGCAACTCAGTGAGATCCTGTCTTTAAAAAAAAAAAAAAAAAAGCAGGGGATGTGGTTCAGTGTCAAGGCCTTGGGTTCAGTCCCCAGTAGAGGAAAAAAAAAAAAAATCAGCCCAAAATCAAACAAACAAAAAATCTTCAAAGGTCAGGCTGACTTTCAAGTTAGAGCGTAAGGCAGCTGGTGACTTTAAGTCTAAGCCAATGATCATTTCCTGTTCTGAAAGTCCCAGGACCCTGGTCAAGTAGATTTTATATAAAATCTACTCGACCTCTGTGCTATAAATGGAACAACAAAGCCTGTAGGACAGTATATCTATCTACAACATTCAGCTATTTTTAAGCCAACTGTGCAGACCTACTACTCAGAAAAAAAGTCTTTTCAAAATACTATTACTCACGACGTATTCAAAAGAGACGGAGATGTACAAAAAAGATTAATGTTATAGTGGCTAGAGATGTAGTCAGTGCTAGAGTGTTTGCCTAGTATACACCAGACCCTGGGTCTGATCTCCACCACAGGAAAAAACATATTGTTTTCTTTTCTTTTTCTGTTTTGTTTTGTCTTGTTTTGTTGAGACAGGGTTTCACTATATAGTTCACACTGGCCTCAAACTCACAGCAATCCTCTTGCCTCAGCCTCCAGAATGCTGGGATTACAGGCATGCACCACCACACCCAGCTAAAATAGGCAAATTTATAGAAGTAGAAAGTAAAGAGGTTATACAGAGATGAGGAAAGGGGAGACAGAGGGTTTTGCTTAGTAGTTACAGTTTCTGTTTATATTATGAATGGAGTTAGTTAGTGCATTTTAAAATGGTTTAATGGAGCCAGGCGTGGTGGTGCATGCCTGTAATTCCAGCACTCAGGAGGCTGAGGCAGGGGCATTGTTGAAAGTTCGAGACCAGCCTGGGCTACAAAGTAAGCTTAAGGCCAGCCTGAACTGCATAGTGAGACTCTGTCTCAAAAAGACAAAAAAAAAAAAAAAAGGTTAAATGGTAAATTACATACATATATGGCCATATATATATATATTATACTATATGTATATATTGAGTTCACTCTCAACAGTCATGGGTTCTGCATCCACAGATTCAACAAATCAGATTGAAAATATTTGGGGAAAAAATTGTGTCTTGCACCCTAGGAGAATGAGGCAAGTTCAAGCCTAGCCTGGGCAACTTAGCAACTCAGACACTGTTTCAACATTTTAAAAAGTTCAAAGGGCTGATGATGTAGCTCAATGTGAAGGTTCTGGGTTTAATCCCCAATACATATCACCAAAAACAAAACAAAACAAAACAAAACAAACAAAAAAAAACTTCCTACACTGAACACACACAGATTATTTTTCTTAGCATATTTTCTAATGTAACAAGTATTTACAAAGTATTTTCATTGTTTTAGGCATTGTAACTACAGATGATTTAAAGTACATGGGAGCCGGGCGTGGTGGCTCAAGCCTGTAATCCCAGCACTCGGGAGGCTGAGGCAGGAGGATAGCTGCGAGTTCAAGACCAGCCTGGGCTACAAAGTGAGCTTAAGGCTGGCCCGAATGGCATAGCAAGAACCTGTCTCAAAAAAAAAAAAAGGCAAAAAAATAAAAATAAAAATAAAGTACATGGGAGGATATGTATAAATTCCTTATGGTAGTCATCTAGTTTTATACCTTCAGGGAGGCCTTGGAACCAATCACCTACAGATACCAAGGGATAACTCTGTGTGTGTGTGTGTGTGTGTGTGTGTGTGTGTGTGTGTACAGACACCAAGGGATAACCCTGTGTGCATGTGTGTGTGTGTGTGTGTGTACAGACACCAAGGGATAACTCTGCATGCGTGTGTGTATGTACAGACACCAAGGGATAACTCTGTGTGCATGTGTGTACACCTACACGTGCATGTGGGCATATGTGTGCACAAATGCACCACACCAAAATTAACAAATGCAAAAATCAAATACAGTTCACCCTTTGAAGTAGGTCAACTGTGCGGATTTATATGTGATCTTCCACTAGAAAGGATTTTCCTTTTCTTAAATTAGGCTGAGGGGCTGATCACCTCAATCTAGTTAGAGACTGATGGTGATGGAAGGACCATAGATTAGTATTAACAGTCAGTATACATCAGAGTTACCCAGATTCTCAAGCATGAGCTTCCCCAGCTTTTGACTAAGAGAAGATCTTTAACTCCTCAGCTCTGAAACTTCTACCCATCAGAGATTTTGACCTGAGTCCTTTAGCTCTACACGTCTGCCCTGTGAAGTTCAAATTCTAGCAAATATACTGAGGAAGATTTCTTGTTGCATCTCCTATGCACCACAAGATGGCAGAAGTTTCTCTGCATTTCTGGCATAGCCCCTGGACTTCTCCACCATCCTAGAACTCAGCAAATATCCCATGGGGAAAAAAAAAACGAGTCTTGTGTTTGGAGCTCCTCTAGTTCTGCTAATTTCTCCTTTCTCCAGTAGTCTCTCTGCTTGGGCCATACCTGCTGCCTAGGCTACAGCAGCAATCAGCAAAAGACTCAAGGCAAAGAAAATAGTAGTCTCATTAGTTCTTCCTTCTCTGAAATGTTAGCTCATTTAGTCTTCTTCAATTCTACATCTCTCCAATGAATTTTAAAGTATAACTTTTGTTATTTTTCTATTTTATAATCACTGCATCACCATATAACCACTATAACCCATGTAATGGTAAAATATGGTAAAGTCCCAATACTAAATTTTAAAAATCCAAATAGTAATTCCTAATGAATTAATAAATCTAGGTAATCATCATCAATGGCTACTAATGCAATGAAATGAGAGACAACCAGACATCATTTGTCTCTTGAAAGAAGAATGAAACATTTAAGGGCTATTGAAACCAAATGCAATGTATGACCTTAGTAGATTCTGATTTAAACAAATTATTTAAAAGAGGGTTGGGGATAGTTATTCTGAATACTAACTAACCTTCTGGAGAACAATTTGAAGCTAGATACAACCACAAAGAAATAGGTCTCAAGTTTTTAGCTACATCTACTTTTTGACCCAAACCAAAAATATGCTAAAAATCAACTGTCTAATCTTATTTTCAAAAATTCAAAGGATAAATACTGGTCATTAACACAAGCATAAAAACATAATGCTTTAAGCAATACAAAATGAATGTCCATTACCTATGCAACAAAAGGATACTCTCTATAAGTGGTTTATTCTAAATGCCTCCAATTTCTTAAACTAGGACCATATCCCCAAAGAGATGTGTAAAGATTTTGAGTGGTGAGATTTTTTTTAAATCCACAACAGTAAGCAAACTATAATAATTTACTATACCCTAATATTACATATCCATGTGCAATACCAAGAATCATTGTAATCCTGACACATGAAACACTGGACAAACCCAGGTTAAAATCCAGCTCACTGGTATTATTTGGGACATCTCAATAGGCCTGAAACGTGGGGTATTCTCACCTCTCTCGCTATGTGATTTCCCAGCACTGCAGCACCAAATTTTCCCTGCTTTACGTATTGACCATTTGTGCTATGGAAGCAAGAAAAATGACAAGCATTAATACTCATCGAAATTATATAGTACCAGCTTTCCTTTGTGGCATACAGAAATAAAGGATATACTCATTCAACCTCTAGAAAGGGAAAGAACCAAGAAGTTTATAACTTAAAACTCTTACACAACTTCTTTACTCTTTACATATCTATTATTCATGTTATCCCAGTGGAATGGCTTTCTTTGAGAATTTAAAAAGTCAATTATTGAGGTTACAAGTGCTTAAGGAAGTACACAAGACAATGGCTCTGCACGTTTTATGTGAAGAGACATCTAACTGAAAGGTTAAAAGTGTTACTGATGCTGTACAGAACATGTACTAACTCCATACGAGGAGTGTAAACATTATGTACTGCATGCAAACATGTACCCAAAAAAAGGAAAGGGATCAAGAGATGGGCGGACAGGGAAGAGAGAGGGAAAGGGTATGAAAAAAAAAAGAATTAAGATGTGCTATGTACATGTACCAACTTCTCTCAAGGAATGTAAACTATACATACTACAGACATGTATGGTGAACTAAAATTAAAAAAAAAAAACAACATAAAAAATATTACGATGCTTTGTCTGTGGAAGGGCTAAGTAACACGTTTGCAATGAATAGAGGCTTTCTGACAAAAGACAGGAGCTTAACCATTCTCCCCAACTACCCACCAAATTTCGGAGTGCTTTCCTTTTCAATTACTTACTATCGATAAGCATGGACTGCTGTTGCAACCAGCACTGTGGAAGTACCTGTGGTGTTCGGTGCTGGTTTGGGGGTTGCCTGATTTCCTGGAGATGAAGATGAAAACAGAGCAGTCATTCATTTCTTGCTTGATATTAATTTTAACCACTAACCTAGCTTCAAATTCTTCTTTACACCTTATACTTAGTATTACAATGCTTTTGTGACCATTATCCTCATTTGATGCACGTAACAGTCCTGTGACCTCATCAGGGTGAGGAAACAGGCTCTAAGCACCCAAATGCCTTACACAAAAATAGTAGCAAAGTCTAGGACTAGAACTCATGAATCCAACCCCAAACCATTCACCGTAAGTCTTTGGGCTGGACAAGACACACAAAGCAAGGTCTTCTTCCATGTCTTTTCTCCTTCAATATTTTGATAGCTATGACATATAAAAATAAACTTATTTCTCTTCATCTTACTTCTGGGGCAGGAAATTCAGGATGAAGTTTAAATGATACCTAGTACTTAACTTCATAGGTGCTAGAGAATAACACTGTTTTAAAATAGTATATTGAGAGTAAATTGCAGGATAGGGATACCACTCAGTAGTACAGTAAGTGCTCAGCATGAATAAGGCCCTGGGTTCAATCCCTAGGACTAAAAAAGAGTAATTGCTTATTTACACTCACTAAGAAAATGTGCTGTTAGAATCAGCAAGATAACAGTCACATAAAAACCAACAATTTTTCTTTTCTTTTCTTTTCTTTTTTTTTTTTTTTTTCTTTTTTCTTTTTGAGACAGGGTCTCACTGTGTAGTTCAGGCTGGCCTCGAACTCACGGCAATCCTCCTGCCTCAGTCTCCCCAGTGCTGGGATTACAGATGTGCGCCACCACACCCACCAACAATTTATTTTCAAAATACTCTTGTTTTCTTTCTTTTGGTATTGATTTGACTTTTTACATCAGAGGATAAGTACACTGTGGAAAACACAGAAAATATAAAATATGAATAATTTAATGCTTAGTCCTAGTACTTTATACGCATAAACTCTGCTTTTTCTTTTCTTTTTTTTTTTTTTTTTTTTTTTTTTTTTTTTTTTTTTTTTTTTTTTTTTTGTCTTTTTGAGACAGGGTCTCGATAAGCAATTCAGGCTGACCTTGGGCTCACTTTGTAGCCCAGGCTAGTCTCAAACTTGCAATGACCTTCCCGCCTCAGCCTCCCGGGTGCTGGGATTACAGGAGTGCACCACCACACCCAGCAGTTTCTTTTTTAAAAGAAAATTAACTACTTTTCTCATTTAATACATTCATTTCTCTACACTTTTCAAAACAAAAACAAATTAGTCCTTAAAATGCTTTTCAGTGCCCACACGAAATACTGTAACTGTACCAGAATTTACTCAACTTCCTATTATTTGAAATTTCCTTAGGCTGTTTTATTTTTTTCCTTTATCCAGAACGCGGTAGCGAACATACTGTATTTAAAACACACCTTTTGTATGTACTTCTGATTACTTTGTGGGAATAAATTCCTAAAAATGGGACTATAAAGTGAAACAGTATTTTAAAAAATTAGGGTTTTGTTACATCCTGCCCAAATGTTCTTCAGATATGCAACACCAAAGCTTGGTGCAGTGGCACACACTTGTAATCCCTGCTACTCAGGAGGCAAGAACACAGGAGATCTGCAAGTACAGGGATAGCCTGGACAGCACACAGAGACCCTGTCTCTGGGAACATAAACAGGAGAACCACACTGGTTTCCATATCTGCCTCCTGTCAGTGTAAGACGGTACCTGTCTTGTTACCAATGTAAGGTGGCCAGTAGAAAAAGGGGAACATTTCTTTGGTGCCTCTGTCTGCATTTATTGATGACAAGAAGCAGAAATTCTAACACTTTTTATAGCTCATTTAAAAAATCAATTGTCTATTTGCGTTGTTTGCTTATTTTTCTAGTATTCATGCTTTCCTTATTGTTTTGTAAAAATCTACAATATAGTTTTTAATTCAACTAGCACTTGCTGTGTGTAATACGAAAAGTTTTTTCATCTAATATGCAGTCTATAGCGGGGGAGGGGGGAGGCAGCTAAGGTCAGAGTTAGATTACTTAGACAAATCTAGGCCACTGAGAAAAACTTCTAGTATCTCCCAAGGTTAGACAAGCATCCTTCTCCAAATTAGTTCAGCTTCTCCCAATGTACTCAGGTCAGTATCATCCTATCTGACCTCTTAAACAGGGAAGGCTGTTTGTGGCTTTGCCAGAGGGATAGAGGGCTGTACTTGTGCAAGCCCTTCATTGGCTCAGCATTCTGACCTCTCTGATAACTGTATCACACAGATTCAGGGACTTTTTTTACAGACCAGATCTTGCTATGTAGCTCAGGTTAGCCTTGAACTCACTATGGAGCCTTCGGTGAACCTGAACTCACAGTGATAGGACAACTTCTTTCAATATGCTGTTCTGAAGTTTTTTATATTTTCTAAACAGTGTATCTTCATTATCTTGAATATCAGTCACTTTCTCTTGAATCTTTTTATCATTTGTTTTATTTTTAAAATGTCCTCCTTTTAATCTTCTGTTTCTCTAAAGGTAAAATCTATTCTGTTTATTCATTCCTATGCTCCTTGTAGTTTATTCTTCACTTCCTAAATGCTTGCCTAAGCGTTGTCACTTACTTCTGAGTTTTCCAATTCTCGTTTATGTTTCATGGCATATATATATATTTATATATATATATATGTATACATACACATGCATATATGTATACATATACATATATATGTATATATATACATGCATCTACATATTTACATATATACACAGATACTTCTTTTTTTCAGTATTGAGGATTGAACCCAGGCCCCTTGCATTGCGCTACCATTCTCCGGCCCTATTTTCAGACAGGGTCGTGCTCAATAACTAAATTGCCCAGGCTGGACTTGGATTTGCAATCCTCCTGCCTTACAGTCCCAGAGTGCTGGGGTTGTAGGTATGTGGCACCACATCCAGCTTTATTTTGTTAATGTTGTGCTGAAATAGGCGGCTATAGTTTTGCTCTATTGAGCAAGAGATATCCTCATCAAACAGAGCTCTCACAGTACAGAGGGATGTTATTCTGCTTTGTTCTTTTTGTTCTTCTAACATCTTTCATAAGATTTGACCTTGGTACCCTTCTTTTGCCAATTTTGTATGACTTTTTTTACTACAGCTTTAAAATTCTAACTCCACAGAAAACCTTCCTCGGCTGTTTTTATACAGAGGTCTAAAATATGGTGGCTCCCTGTTGACATTTCCTGTTTCTGTCCCTACTTTTATCTGCATCTCTCTTTCCTTCACCTCTAATACACCTATCCTCAATTTTTATGCCACTGCCATCAGATTCTTCTCAGTGTGGGTCTCTACCCTAGAAAGTCACTCTTTCACGTGAATTACTTTCAGAAGTTTACAGCAGCAAGACTGAACTAGGTTTGGTTTGGCTAGGTTAGGTTAGGTTAGGTTTGGTTTTGATGGTATTGGGGACTGAACCCAGGGCTTTGCACTGAGCTATAATCCCAACTCTTTCAACTTTGTAAAATTCTGAGCCAAGGTCTAAGTTGCTAAGCTTCCTAGGGTAGGCTCAAATTTGCCATTCCCCTGCCTCAGTCTCCCAGAGTACATGGGATTACAGATGTATGCCAACATTCTTGGCTGTTCCAGTTCTTCTAGTCCCTATCATCAGCCTCTTGCACTTATCTACAACTGCAGCAGGCAAGATCTTTTCCATTATTAGTTTGCCCGCCATACTTCCCATGAGCACATGTTGGCTATTCTAGATTCCTCCCATTCAATTTCAGACACTCCATTTCTCTCGTTTTCTCCCATACACATGCTGTTACTATGCAAGCCGTGTGGCTGTTAGTGGTTTGTCCACCCCTGCTTGTATTTGAGCATAAAGAAATCTTTCAACTGGCTTTATTGCAAATATTATCCACAGGGTTTTTCTTTTTATATCTAAATGTTGTGTGTTTACACTGAGATTTGAAGAGAGTCAACAAACATGCTGCCGCCATCTTTCCCACAGTGTTTCTTACAAAAATTTCCCTTCTGTATTGCTACTTGATTTTTTATTTGGAAATGCCTACCAAAAGCTGTATAGCTCATTTTTAAAGTGGAAATGCCTCTACAGCTTCCCCTTAAACAACTAAGTCATTGCTGTTGTTTTAAAAAATCAAGCTATTTCATTGAGTTAGGTCTAAGGTTTCTTCTTCTCCATACCCATTAACTCAACCACTTTAAACTGAGTCAGAAGCACAGCAATGATGAGATGTGCTACAGGAAATGAAAAAGCATCATCTACTAGAAATATGGCCACAGGTTTTTGTTACTGGTGAATAACACACCTAACCAATAGCAAAATTGTCAAAAGTTAGATGTAAGATATTAAACAGGGATTAGCAAATATTTTCTGTAAGACCAAAGAGTAAATATTTCAAGGTTTATGAGCTGTGGTATGAAATAAAATATGTGCTTTGTCCTTGATTCCAAATCTCATAATTTCCTAGGAGCAAGGATGACAGGGGCCTGCACAAAGTTCTTAAAATCCTCAGAATTTCCTGAGTAATAACTCTTTTGTGCGTGTGTGTTTCAAAAAAAACTCTTGGATCATACCTGAGTTGATGCTGTTAGGTAAATTTTATAGGAAGCCACTGGTTTGAACTGAGGTTCTTGTTAGGACAAACAGACCAAACCAAAACAGAGTCACTCATGCTAAAGTTCCTTATCACCAAGATGAGACTGAGTTGCTTACCTAACCTTCCTAAAAAATCATGAGACAAAAATAGCCAAATCTCCAAACACACCAGTTCTGGCCAGCATGATAAGGAAGTTTCCTCTTCTACAAAGAAATCAACTTTGAAACCATCAACCCACTTTTTGTTGTTTCTGTTTTCTTCAGTCTTTTTCCACCTGTAAAGCTAACCTACTCATCAGAACATTCCATTTTATAGAACAAGGTACTGCCCAATTCCAGAATGGCAAATAAAAGCTAGTTAAGAAAGGTCTTAAAGCTAAGTTTGTTGTAATTTTTTCTTTTTTTTAAAAGCTTTTACAATGTTTTATTTTAACGTACAAAGAGTTAGCATGGTCTCTTTCATTGAGTGGATATCCTGGATAAGCCATAGAAAGAAGATCACTTTAGTCCAAACTGATGAAGCCGATATCCTTTGCCTACTGACAGAAACACTGGTGGCACATATTCAGGCCATATTTCTGAATCTGTTCATGTAGGTTTGAGCAGATATGGCAAGACCAAGAACCCTACACAAATTTCCTCGGGTGGCTCCAGTAGAGCTGCTGATGACTCATAATGCTTCCAGAGGTACAGGGAGGCAAAAGTTTTTTGGGTTTTTTTTGCTTGTTTGTTTGTTTTGTGTGTGTGTGTGTGGTTTTTTTTTTTGTTTTGTTTTGGTTTGGTTTTTTTTTTTTTTTTTTTTTTTTTTTTTTTTTTTTTTTTTTTTTTTTTTTTTTTTTTTTTTTTTTTTTTTTTTTTTTTTTTTTTTTTTTTTTTTTTTTTTTTTTTTTTTTTTTTTTTTTTTTTTTTTTTTTGAGACAGGGTCTTACTTTGTAGTTCAAACTGGCCTTGAACTCACATGTAGCCCAGGCTGGTGTCAGACTCCTGCCTCAGCCTCCAGAGGAATGGGATTACAGGCATGAACCACCATACCTGGCACTATAATTTTGTCTTTTGACAATGCTATTAAGGTGACTGAGGGTGTGGCCCCAAAACAGTTTCAGGATGAAGCAGTCACTAAAAAGAGCAAGTGATTAGAAGGTCAGCGGGTCATAAATTTCAGCTTCATTTACCTACCTCCAGGAAATGGGATGGGGGGTTACCAAAGATCAAGCTCTATAAAAACTCTTAAGACAGCAAGATTTGATGCTTCTGCGTTATTGAACATGGGATGGTGGGAGGGCAGCATACCCAGACAGGCCACAGAAGCTCTGTGCCACCTGTACTCCCCAAAACTTGCCCTATTCACCCCTTCATCTGTATCTTTATAATATCCTTTAGAATATATTAGTGAACTTAAGAAAATGTTCCCCTGAGTTCTATGAGTCAGTCCAATGAATTAACTGAACCCAAGCAGAAAGTAAGTATCGTGGGAACTCTGGTTTGTAGCTGATCAGGAAAAAGTACTTATTTCTGAAGTGGGGACACTTATGGAACCTAGTCCTTGGTCCAGTGGATCTGACAGTACTTCCAAGTAAGTAACTTCAGTGTGAATTGAACTATAGCGTACACAGTTGGCATCAGCTGTATAATTCTTCAATGTATGGGGAGAACCCAAACACATAATGAGGGTCAGGAAAGTGTGTTGTCAATGAATATAAACTACATAGCAGAGGGTGTAGTTCGTTTTTTCCTCTTGTGGAGGAAAGAATAAAAGCTTTGCTATCAGTCAGGTCAGGGTTAAAATTTCAATTCCATCATTTACTACGTTGACCTTGATCAAGTCACTAAGTGGCTCTAAACCTCAAAATCTGGTCATGTCACCTACTTCACAAAACTATTGGGAGAACAAAGTAAGACAACCTACATAAAGCACTTGAATCTCAACACACAACAGGTATTTTATAAATATTTCTAAACATTTCTTTCTCTCCTTTTATTCAGCAGAAGTTCATTCAATAAATGTTTCCTGTCCCTTACATGATAAAAGGTGCAGGACTTACTACAATGCTTGTCACTGTCTAACTGGGTAAATTCAGCACTCAGCTAACTCATCCAAGTGAAAATTAATTTGTCCTTCTCATCAAAACATTGAACAGTGTCTTGGGCAGAGTCTTGAAGAGTGATGTCCACATGGGCTGAAGAGTTTCCCTGCAGCTTTCTCTAACAATTCCCAACCAGAGCACTCTATTGAAGTGCTGTAACTCAGGATCCCAAAGCTCAGAGAGCCACCAACCACTAGGGGTGTGCTTAGCCAGACTGAAGAAGGGTGCATGACTTGGCCGGTCACTTTTGGAAGGCTGCTTACCATTCCAACTAACCTGTGAAGGCACAATTCTAATGCCCCTTAACTTACCTGTTGCTGTTGTTCCCTGGCCTTTCTTAGGCTGTTTTGGGGCTGTGTACTGGAAGAATTCATTTCCATGGCCAGCAGCTGCCTGATCCAGTCCAAAAAGAGAAGCCAATCTGGCACTGTTAGTAGAAAGTGAAAATTAAATTTCATTTAACATGCCAAACCTGGAATCATTATAAAAGTTGCTCACCTTCAACCTCAAATAAATACCTCTTTGACTATATACCCCACCACTTAATATTGGAGGTACCAGCTGATGGTCTTTGAAATAAAGACTGTTTTTGGATTATGAAATCATTCAGCTGATCCTACCCTTCTATAGGACCATGGTTGAGATGTTGGTCCCCCAGCCCCCAGATCTCAGATTCTCCATCTGTAAAGCAAAATAATTAGTTCAGAAGCTCTTTACAATTTACTCAAGCTATAAATTCTTGTTCTTAGCAAATCAGTTTCCTGTCACCCCTAAGTTTTCTGATTATTCAATAAGCAGCTTAATCTACCAAATTGCAATGCAACTGCATTACAAACCTACTCATCAAACATGATCCCCTCTATCATTTTATCTAACATGCAGGACCTTCTTTTATCATCTCTTTTAAAGAACCATGTGCCTCCAAATTATACTAAAACTGGGGTGTGGACATGACACAGTGCAAGCGTACTTGCCTAGAATGCACAAAGTTCTGGGGTCTGCCCCAGAATTGCAAAAGAAAACCAAAGAAGAAAGCCAGGTGTGATAGTGCATACCTGTAATCCCAGCTATTCAGGGGGCTGAAGCAGAATCTCAAATTCAAGACTGGCATGGCAATATAGCAACACCCAGTATCAAAAACAAAAACATATTCTACTAAAACTGGTCTTGCTTAGGTCACCAACAACCTTTTTGCTACCAAACTCAGTTTACCAGTTGCTTTCTTATTTGACCTTTTTACACCATCAATTAATTTATTCATCTTCAAACAAATTCTTCGACTTCTTTGGGGATGTGCCTCTTCCCACAGGTCTAAATAAGACATTTTATAAAGCTAATTAGATTCCTCTCTTGTCTTCTTTCCATCTCTCTGGCTTCTCATTTAACTCTTTCAGGTTTTCTTTGTATGTCCAATCTTTAAATGTCCATTTCCTCAAGGTTTCACACCCCCTTGGCAATTTCATTTATTTGTCTTGATATCAAATACTATTCAAATGGTGACATGTTAAAATCTGTATCCTCAGCCCAGAACTTGGTCCTGAGTACTCGACAACACATATATACCATATGTCTAAACCAAAACACATATCCTCCAACAATGAGTTGTAACAACTTGTGTGAAGTATGATCTATTAAGGAAGCTCATTAGATACCCAGTGACTGAGGGTTTTAGTGAGAGTAGGTTACATAGACCTTTCGCCAAGCACATACTAAACTACTCAATTTCAAGAACAAGGAAGTGGAGCCAGGTGTGGTGGCGCACACCTTTAATCCCAGCACTCAGGAGGCTGAGGTGGGTGGAGCGTTGTGAGTTCGAAGCTGGCTTGAGCTACAACGTGAGCAAGGCCGGCCTGAACTACATAGTGCAAACTTGCCTCGAAAAATATAGGGCTGGGAGTTTGGCTCAGTGACTCAAGCACCTGCTTGGTAGGCACAAGGTTGTGAGTTGGATCCCCAGTACTGATTAAAAAAAAAAAAAAAAGAACAAGAAAGTGTTTATTATAAACTATATTAGGCACAGTGTGCCATTTAAGGAGAGGTTTATACCAGTGTGGGGAAGTATCCACCAATAAATTTCCAGATTCCAGTCAAATGCCAATTTTGTAAGCAGGATTTTCTAACGATGACAGGCTGAGGCCTGATGTTAACTTTTACCTGCAAATATCCCCAATGAAAGCTGAAATCTGAGTGCCCCCTACCTCCAAGTCCATTTGATTTTATTTTCTAACTATTTCTCAAATCCATTCATTGCTCCCCATCCTCACTACTACTTCCCTAGTTTCAGATCACCATCATATACGTCTAATTTCAATTACCGCAAAAAACTTCCAGATTCATCTCACGGCCTTGTCCTTCCCTGCTTCTTATCCATTTCCCCAGTATGCCCACAGCAATCTTTCTAAAAACCAAATTTGATCAACTCTCTCCCCTCTTTAAAACACTCAATGATACCTCAACACTACCAAGACAAAAATCCAAACTGCACAAGATAGCTTTACAAGGCCTTTCCAAATTCACCTCGTTTCCCCACCTTCATCCGTGGCCATTTCCAATCTCTAACTGTGTGCACCAGCTATCCTAAGGAACTTTTCTCATATAAAGCAAGAATTCTTTTCCCCCAGGCTTGGATGTGCTATTCCCTTTGCTTGTGACATTCCTGCTCCTCCCCTTCCTGGGAATCTACTTTTAATCTAAATTAGGCACTCCCACGGTTCTCTATATTTCATTAAAGAAATATGTATCAGGCACTATGGTAAGTACTGGGTATACATTGGTGACAAAATTATATTCTATTTTCAAGCTTATAGTCTCATGAGGAAAGCAGACATTAATATATAATTGTAAACTGTAATATGAGATATAAAACAGGGCATGGTGATTAAGTCAACTGTGCCAACTTGATTGGCTTGAGAACTGCCAGAGGGATTATTAAAGCACTCTTCTAGGTGTGTCGAGGTGGGCCATGCAGGCATGACCTTGTATAGTTTATCTGGCTCCTAGCCCCTTCCTCTCTGGTACTGTTCCCCTGCTTTGCATCCTTGCTGTAATGAACTAAGCAACATTTCTCTGCCACGAAGCATAGCATCATTTCTCTGCTATACCTTTCCACCATGATTTTTCTGTCTTGGAGCCAGTTAACCAGGGACTGAATTTGCTGAAACCATGTTCAAAATAAACCTCTCTGCCTTTAAATTGTGAATGTTGGGCACCGTGTTTCAGTGATAGGAAATCAGACTAATACACAAGCGAAGCTTTTATATAGGAATTAATAGAAGTTATTTAATTAATCATCATGTAACATGATGACTGATTATTCATTATAATCACCAAATGACTGCACATTTTGCCCAGAGATTAATATATAATACGCTTAATAGGTACTATGGTTTGAATATGTTCCCGTAAAAGCATATGTGGGAATCTTAATACCCAACAGAACACTGTTGGTATATGGGACCTAAGGCAATGTGTTTAGGTCATGAGGACTCTGCTCCAATCTAATAAACTGATCAGAACTGAATTATAAAAGGAACTTCCTGGCCAGGCATGGTGGCACATGCCTTTAATTCGTGCACTTGGGAGGCTGAGGCAGGAGGATCCTTGTGAGTTCGCGACCAGCCTGGGCTACAAAATGAGTTCAAGGCCAGCCTGAACTGCATAGTGAGACCCTGTGGCCTAAATGCCTGCATAGCAGGCACAAGGTTGTGAGTTCAATCCCCCGTACCAAAATAACATAAAATAAAATAAAAAGAGCTTCAGCTTTGAGTTTGCAGGAAGAAGGCTCTCAAGATACTGGAACCATGATATTGGAGGACTTCCCACCCTCCAAAAGGGTAACAAAAAAACTTCTTCTATTTATGTATTATCCATCTGTGGTATTTTGTTACAGCAACGCAAAATGGATTAAAGGATAAAGGAACTCAAAAGTCTAGTTTAATTCATCTCCTCTTTTCCAAAAACGTTCTTAGCCTAAGTGATGTAATCATTGCACCTTCCCAACAACTCTTTTTGGCTTTCAAAAAATAATTTTAATGTACACATAAATACATACTAGAATTTTAGAAAACAAATTCATAGTGATTTGAAAATATTATCTTGTTTTCCCAAAGAATCTACTGTAAGTTTCCTGTAAATAGGTCCAGAATGGTTAATTTAAAGACTAATAAGTTTAAATGAGACTGCAAGTATATTATTTGAGAAAAAGCAGAGTTAGCTTAAATAAAATATCAACAAATGCTAAAGAATTTAAAAGAAACTATTGCTCCTTTTAGCCAGGGCAATCTGGACACATTTTCTGAATTAGTAAGAGTCTGGAACAGTTGGGCAGTACCTTTAATATAATGAAAATTTACAACACCTAGAACCTATTTAAAATATAATTAGCAGGGAGATAGATCTTTCTCAAATGGGAAGGGGATCAATCACAGAGGAGAGACATAGGGGAGAGAAAGAATTAAGATGTGTTATGTACACGTATCAATCACCAAGAGGAATGTGATCATTATGTACTTTGAACAGGTACCAATAAAAA
>RJWM01023549.1:0-31937 GCA_004363535.1 Dasyprocta punctata
AGATGACACATTTCAAGAATTGAGGAAATTTGGTTTTATGACAATACTTTGCTTTTAAGCATATAATACTGCTTCATATTCACAAAAGATCACCGATAGTGCTCATCTTCTGTTCTATACTCTCTGGTTATATAAAAACATTTTAGCCATGTATCATGACCCATGACTATAATCCTGGTAGTCTTAGAGGCTGAGGCAGAAGGATTGCAAGTTTAAGCCCAACCTGGGCAATTCAGTGACTTGGAGAGACCCTGTTTGAAAAAAAAAAAAAAGATTGTGTATGTGGCTCTGTGTGAAGGTCCTCTGTTGAATCTTCAGTACTGGAAATAAAGACAAAGTCTTTAATTTACAAAGTTAAGCATTTAATAATTCCTCCCTAAATTTTGATTATTTAGCTGATTCTTTTTCAGGATTCACCTATTTTGACAAAAAAAGTTCGAAATGATCGACTATATACACAAATTTCTGTGTGAGCAAAACATTAAATTTTCATGGTACACAGATGACGTAGGATGCAAAATAATTTTTTGAAATGCATTTATGTGTGCATTGATTTAAACACAGATAATTATTTTTCTAGAGCCATTCTGCTATTCACTGCTAATTTAATACGAATTTATTGGGACTCTACCTTAAAACAGACACTAGAGTGACTTTTCCAGACAGAAAATGACATGGGGTGGTGTTAACTTCCAGTCAAGGATGCACAGGAAGCAGACGATGCAGGCAGGAATGGAAACACACAGCTACTACCGGTATATTAGAAGTGGCACAGGGATAAAAGCAAGAACAGCTGTTTCAGTATAAAGGTACTCAAGGAGAAGCTTCAGGGGAGAAGGTGTAACCTGAGACCTAAAGGTTTTAAGAGTTAATGAGAAAACCCAGGAATGGTTAGCAGTGGGTGCAGAAAGTGTGTGCAGCACACTATGTTGAAGTGGTGAAGCCTAAGAGGATGAGGTGCGTTGAAGAAGCCAGACAAAGCCGATTTGATTAGGGAATCACACGAGAAGAGATAGGAGAGGCGGGAAGGTGCAGAAAGCCTGAAAAACCATATTAATATTAAGGGGAGATCAAGGAAAGTAGGAATGGACTTTTTTTCTCCTCACTTTTTGGCAATATAACCTCAGATCTATCCTACTAAATTTTTAAAACAATATGTAGCAAAGCCAGGCGTGACGGCGCACGCCTTTAATCCCAGCACTCGGGAGGCTGAGGTAGGCGGAGCGTTGTGAGTTCAAGGTTGGTTTGGGCTGCAACGCGAGTGCAAGACCGGCCTGAGCTACATAGTGTGACCCTGCCTCAAAAAACTAGGGCTGGGAGTTCGGCTCAGCACCTTAAGCGCCTGCCCTGGCAGGTGCGAGGTTGTGAGTTCGATCCCTGGTGCCACAAAAAAAAAAAAAAAAAATATATATATATATATATATATATATATATATATATGCACATATATATATATATATATGTAGCAGATTATTCTTTACTATAGGCACAATAAGAAGGTAGCAAGCTCAATAATAGACATATTTTTAAAATCCCTTCTGACATAAGCATCTTTCTGGAGACCCTGACTGTGAATTTACTGATCACCATTCCTGCTTCAGTTAATCTTACTATCTCCAAATCCCTCCTTATTACTTGATACTTTATATTGCATTTATCCTAGACTTCAAAATATTTTGTATCTGTTTCTTAATGAATTCACCTAGGATTTGCATACTTGTTATTTAAATATTAATTCTTGAGCAAATAATTAACTTCAAAATAAAATGACTACAGAAGAGAAGGGAAAGAAATAAATGTATCAACTACTTAGCATAATTATAGTGACTCTGAGAGATGATTTAATGTAATATGTGAAACTAGGGAAGAAAACACAGTGGTTGTCTAGGGCCTCAGAAACTATGCAAATCAGCATGATTTAGAATTTTGAGAACACAGAATGTGAGTGAAAGTTCATTAATAGACATTTAAAATGAGAATATAAATTCACAATGTTTGGTTTTCCTTTGCTAAGGAGCTTGGGATTGATGGTCTCCAGATATTGTTGATTTGGAAATTTACTCTAGAGGCTGGCACCAGAACCATGCAGAACACCTTCTTTAAGTCATATAGGAAGGGTGAGGTTACATCTTATTCCAGAAAGAATAACTGTCATCAAAGTAACAAATAGTGAGGCTGTGGGAGAAAAGCACCATCCAACGTTGCTGGTGAGAATGAAAACTGATACTGCCTCAACAGAAATCAGCATGGAGATTCCTCAAAAAGCTAAAACTAGAAATTTTTTTTACCCAACTATTCCTCTTTTGGTTATCTTCCCAAAGAACTAAAGACATCATCCCACAATGATGCATGGATACTCATGTTTATAGTAGCACAACTCATCATAGCTAAAGTTTATAAGTAACTATATGTCCATCAGAAGATGAATGGGTAGAGAACATGTGGTGTTTATACAGAATAGAGTACTATTCTGCCATAAAAAGGTAAGTTTGAGTCATTTGTATGAAAATACACCTTAAGATCATAAGTTTAAGTGAAATAAATTAAACACAAAATTAAATATTACACAATTTCTCTTATATGAGAAACCCAAAGTAATTTAAGAAAAAGATAGTAGGAAGTAGGGAGATGCAATAGATCTTTTGCAAATGAGACAGGGACCTAGAAACAGAGTGGTAATGAAGGAAGGGAAGGGAAATTGTCTTAGTTACTTTTCTCTCATTGCTGGGACAAAATACCTGATGCCCAAAATTAAGGGAGGAAAAATTTACTTAACTCACAGTTTGTGGAGGTTTCTGTCCATAATCCACTGACTCTGAAGCAGGGTGGCATGTGGCAGAGGGGCAACAGTTCATAGCAGCAGAAGACAGCAAAATCAACAAGAGTAAAAGGGGTCAAAAGGGAAGAACACGCCTCTTTCCCTCCTTTATATTGTATGCAGGATATCTGCTCAAGGGTGATGCAGCGCTCACCTCACCAATTCTAGTGCTAGACAATGAACCAATCACAAACTCCAGATTCAGCCACCTCTGAAAGTCTGCCCCCACCCCATTACTGCATGTGACTTTGGGAGGGAGGACATCTAGATACAAACCATAACAAGAATAAAATGAATTAAGTTATGTTAATTATATGTACTTACTTCCTAAGTTAAAAGTAAGCACTACTAAGCATGTTCTAAAAATTAATTTGTAAAACAACAAAAACACATTTCAGATAAGGCACAACACAAAATTTAAATGTGCATTTCAAACTGAAAAGTTCCCATTTTCTCAGTCAGGTCAGTTGGAGGAGAGATGAATTTCATGGGACAGTTTAGTCCTTATACTGCTATTACAAATTTCTCAACACATTCACCTCCTCCTTCTTCCCTACTTGTTATTTCTATCAATAGCCTATTCTTTTCTGACTTATGATAGAAACTATTTAAATTTTGTTTTTTGGTACCAGGAATTAAATTTAGGACCTTGTGCTTACCAGGCAGGTGCTGTGCCACTGAACTATATCCCTGGCCCCTAAAACTATTTAAATTTTGGGATATCTTTAACTACCTTTATTTCCACATCCAAGAAAAGGGAACAAAATTTTTCTCTCTTTGTAGTGCCCCATTTCTATTCTTCCAGGTATCATTCTACTCCAAGGCTTCTTAATGCTCTCACAACACAAGGCAGCAGTGGCTTTCAGACTGTGGGAAAGCATAACATAGAAAATCTGAAGATCCCTGGTAAAGAGGTGATAGACAGACCGCGGCTTCAGGTGGCGAAGGAGATGACCGAGCGCCTTAGCTGCGCAGTAGAGCAATTAGTTCAACCTCCTGAAGCCAGTGAATTATGGGCCTCTCGGTTCTTCCCTCCACACAGTTTAAATGATCCAGCTGGGAAAAAATAAAAGCTGCTTTCACACTGGAAACGTAGTTGGATTTGAATCTGATAATTGTGGTTTTTTAATCAAGGCATTAAAGACATACACGTAAGAAGATATTCAACAGGGTAGTAGAAAATTCAGAGCAAGATTAGATGTATAAAAGGAAACAGGTAAAGATGTTCAATGATATTCTAAAATAACTTTGGACTCAAAGCATATTTTTAGGTACTAACTTTAGAACAATTATAATTAAGTCCATATGCTCATCCACCTGCTTATAATATTCTTGTTATGATACTGTGCTCAGAGTTTAATTAAATTTGATTTTGTTAATCCCCATACTGCCTCACTACATTGTGTCTAATGTCTACTTTATTGTAAATTATTTAAATTGTGTAACAATGGTGCACAGTTCTTTGTTATGGAAGAACTTCATATTTTAGTTTACTTAAATGATCAAACAATTAATTGAATGTTGCCATTTAACAGGGAATGCAAAGCAGATATGCTTTTTATGGGAATTCCTATAAAATCCTTATAAACTCCTTACTGCCTTTTTCTTTTTTTTCTTTTTTCTTTTTTTCTTTTTTTAAATTTATTTAAGAGAAAAAAAAGACATATAACAGACAAAAAGCAAAAGAGACAAATAAACGACTAGAGTAAATGCAAAACAGTAACATTGCAGGTTTACAAAACAGGATGAGAGAAACTTGACAATGGTTACAATATTGCATATTGTTATCATCAAAATGGTTGCTTGCATTAAGAGATACAGACATGTAAAATTGATCTAATCATATGAGTATTAATTGTTCTCTATCAATAACGAATACATTCAGCAGTGTGTTCGTTTTAGTTATCTTATATATACATATATACAGATTTATATCTTTTCCTTTTCCCTTTCCTCCTGCCTTTTTCAAGGTCTCCTTCCAGGTCATTTCCAATACTACTGCCATTTATTCTTTCAAAACAAAAGTCGAGTTGCATTACTGCCTTAGCTAAGCTTTTTTAGGGATCTTGTGGACAACAACCTGAAACCCAAACACCTGTCGCATCGCTTGGCCGCATTCCAGCCTTGTATCCTATCACTCCCTTTTGTGCTCTGTCTCAGCCATCATGATGACCTCCAAGAGATTTCATCACCGTGATTCTCCCAGGCCTCTACATGGGCCACTTCCTTGATCTCAAATACAGGTCTCTTTACCGCCTTTTGTTCTAGTGAGCAAAATATATACTGAAGACACTTCCCAATGTTGTAATTTTTATTTCTGCTTTAAAAAATTAATAAATGTCTCTCTAGTATCCTAGTATTGATAACGTAGCCTCTGTTCATTTCAAATACTCTGGGATGGGTAAGGAGAGTTCGTCTCTGGGATAAGAAGAAGAAGGATGTGGGACAAAGTTATTAGGAAGGGAATTTAATCTAGAAAGTTGACGAAACACCAGGGAAGCCTTAAGGAAGCTTCCAGTTTTCACTGCCAGGAATGATTCTACCACTTAAGAGACAAGAGGGTTCATGGGTCACTCCTCTTCAGGTGAAGATCTTACACAGATTTAAGTGCTTTGCTTCATTTAGAACTTCTCTGTGTATGTTTTCGACCCAGTATTGCATTTGATTTTTTGTTTTTCTGTTTTACACACTAGCCTGGTGTTTCTTAAGGATAACTAGTCTGCAGACAGCTCTTATTGTGCTTTAATGATGAATAGTCAGTCTCATTGCCTCAGAAATTAATGAAAGAAAAAGAAAGACACAAAACGATGGCTTCCTCTGTCCCAGGCTTTATAATAGACATTGAGCCAAAAGGAGAAGAAAACACTTAAGATCTCCTACTCCATGGAGTTTAAGGTTTAGTCTTTCTGGGTTGGGGTTTGGAAAGTCAATTTTTAAAAGAAAGGGCCACAGAGAAGTATTAGTTGTAGTGAAAACATAATATGATGGCTATCATTTAAAATCATACAATATTGTACATATGATTAAGTTTGACTTGAGGAATAATTATGTGAATCAAGGAAGGTAAGGGCAAAATAGTCTATGAGAAAACACATCTAAAGTTGTGGATGTGTAAATGCATACATGACTTCAGACCATGATACAAGGCGATTACGGTGAGGTCAGCATAGAAAGTGTAACAACTCTTAGGGATCCGGGCGTGCTGGCACACGCCTTTAATCCCAGCACTTGGGAGGCTGAGGTAGGAGAAGCATTGTGAGTTCGAGGCCGGCTTGGGCTACAAAGCGAGCACGAGGCCGGCCTGAGCTACATAGTGGGACCCTGCCTCAAAAAACTAGGGCCGGGAGTTTGGCTCAGCGGCTTAAGCACCTGCCCTGGCAGGTGCGAGGTTGTGAATTCGATCCCCGGTGCCACAAAAAACAAACAAACAAAAAAACCAAAACAAAACAAACAAACAAAAAAACAACTCTTGGGGATGTTTCTGATCCATGGCTATGATGAAATACCCCCAAATGAAGTAGGCTTTGAAAACTTTATGAGGTACAATAAGACTAAGCCCAATGAAAGCAGGGGCTGCACACCGATTTTGGAATCCCAAGGGCTCACAGCACACATGGGCTCCCTGGCACTAGAGTTACATTTCTGGCTCTCTCCCACTTGGTCTGTGGGAGCACCTGTGAAGAGCAGTGCCGCTCCACAGGTACATTCCATCTTCAACTCTATCCTGCATCTGTGAGACACAACTCTTTCTCCAAAAATAGTTCATTCTAATTTAAATTAATCTCTTTAAATTATATTTTTATTTTAGTTGAAAAAAGTAACTTTATATATTTTAAATTTATGAAGCAAATATGTGATGTTTATATTATGGAATGATTAAATTAAGCTAGTTAACACCAACCCATCACCTCACATACTAAATCTACTCTTTTAACAATTTTGAAAAGTAGGTAATCAATGTGCCAAAGAGATGCTGATGCACTCTGGTGTTCACTGCAGCATTATTTGCAATATGTAAGATATGGAAACAACTTAGGTGGCACCTAAACATCCCACGGCACAAAGGGAGAATATAGTGTCATGTGGTATGTATGAGCCTTAGAAAATAAAATTCTGCTATTTGTTACAAAATGGATGAATCTGGGGAATATTTTGCTGAGTGAAATAAGACAGGATCAGAAAGACAAATGCTTTTACATGATCTCACTTATATGTGGTATCTAAAAATTTCATAGAAGTAGAAAGCAGAAAGGTGCTTCTCAGCGATAAGGGAGAGGAGATAAAATAGGAAAGGGGAGAAATTGATGCAAATGAGTAGAACCTGAGTTAGACATGATAGTCTTTTCATGTATACTCAGGCGAGAGTCTTGGAGGTGGAGTGATATTCTTCCATTTTCCTTCATCTGTCACTCCAGACATTCTGATTAGGGTAAGTCAGGGATCTGTTCTCAAACATTAAAAATCTTTATTTCCAAGGAAATTGGATGTTGGTTAGTGCCAAAATTTCAAGGATAAGAAAATCACCTTTCCTGTAAAATAGATAAATATCATTTAGGAGGCTTTTTCATGTGGGCAGAAAAACTTAATCTCTTAAAAAGATTTTTTAAAATGTTTTCTTTTTATTATCTTGAGAAATATAATAATTTAAAATACTTATGAAAACAAATATATACTATACTGAAGTCAATTTGAGTATGTATATTCAATTCTAATATACAGTGATTAATATACTTTTTAGCATTATTATTATTTTCTCTCAGATATTCACAGTAATTAAGAAAAAGATTTCAGTAAGAGTTAATGAAGCATAAAGGAATTGGACAATTTATGTGAAAACAAAAGGAAAATGAATCATAAAACTTAAATACTTAGGAGAAACTATTGTAGCTATAAGGGAAAAATATTGTTCCCAATGGTCCTATTATCAGCCCTGTTACGAGCAAGTACATTTAGTCCACAAGACCTAAGTAGCTTTTTTCTCATAACATGTAAAACATAAATAACTGGTATTTCAAATAGACATTTCCTTGTAGAAATATGTTTTTTCACTCAGTCCATAACTTTTGTGTTAACATCTTAGTGGCAAGACACATGCAGAATAGCCATAGGGAAGCATCACCAAGTCCCTTAGGCATAAGGGTTAAAACACTTTTCCAATGTAAGTATGTTTCATTGAGAAATGGGAGCAGTGCATTATCAACATCAAGAGTGGATGAGATACACTTAATGTCATGTGGTAGAGCAAGGCCCACTTATGAGATTTAATAAAGGCAGGAAGTTATTAAATGCATTTTGCTGTGTGCATTTTGGAATAATCAGAAATTCTAATCACAAGATGCTGAGACTATTATAATTGCAGAAGAGGGAGGACCATTAATTGTCAAACTCTCCAGCAAGAAAACTGAAATTTATCACTTCAGTGACAGTGACAAGGCAGCCGAAGAAGGATGGGGTAGTTTGATGTCACTCATTGACCTTAGTAAGAAAGGGAAAAGCACTCTCTGGAGGAGCAGGTCAAGAAGAAACTGGGATTCTATAACAGAAATAGGTGCCCCAGTAGAATGGATTTCAGGAATGTTTCTCTAATTTCAGTCACAGTCACAGCAGTATGGTTGATCCCAAGGCAATATTTTTAATCAAATCCTTCAAACCAATCAAATGTACATTGTCGCCTCCATGGACATACACATAGAATGTATCCAAGTCTCAGGCCGATGCCTATGTGATTCACAGAGGTAAAGATCTAATTATATGCTAAAGTTTTCTGTAATATATAATTACAGAAATATTTGCTAAGTAGCAAGCTAACAACATCAGATGTGTTGTCTTTTGCTTCCTAACCCCAGATACTTCCATCTGTACTTAATTATGTGTTGTAAATATTTGGAAGCAGCAAAAGAGAAGGACTAAGAATAAGAAACTCCTTTTAGCTTCTTCCTTTTCTTGTCTTCAGTATTCAAAATATCACATGTTTTAAAGTGAGCAAATTATATTAGTAAGAGGTGGACTTTAAAGTCCTTCTTGATCAAACTCCTTAAAATACAAAAAGTGCTATTGCTCTATTTCATGTTAAAACTACAGAAAACTCTAGCCTTTTTAATGAAGAATAAACCAAAATACCTAAAATAGCCTCTTTAATGAAGAATAAACCAAAATACCTAAAATGACAAAGCAATCAAATACCAAATCCCAAAAATATCTAATATATATAAAACAATAAGTGTCTATATGTTTAAAGTACAAATTACACAGTCTCTGCCTACTTTAAAATATTTTAGTATATGCCTATTTGGATAGCTATTATTAAAGAAAATAGAATGTCATAAGTGTTGATAAGATTGTGGAGGAATTGGAACCCTCATGCATTGTTAGTGGAAATATAAAATGGTGCAGCCACAGTGGCAAATCTTATGGTAATTCCTGAAAATTTAGAATAAAATTATCATATAATTCAGCAACTTCATTTCTGAACATGAATCCAAAATAAACACAGATAGGGACTAGAAGAGATATTTATACACCAATGTTCACAGCAAAATCATTCATATCAGTGAACAAGTGGAGGTATCCAAATGTCTATTGACAAATGAGGGGATAAACAGAATGTAGCACATAGCAAGGCAAAATGCTTTCCTTTTTAAATTCTTCAACACCTGTAACAATGAAATATAAGTAAGTAACTGTTCACACAAAGAAGCAAAAGGACTTCTCAAGTTTAGTATTTTATTTTAGCTGGTACAATTTCAAAGTGTTGTCACTATGATTGAGTTTTCTGGTTGTCATGACCATGGTTCTAAGTATTCATAGTTGTTTTCTGCCCACTTACGGTAACACAGAAGGGGGAAATTTCTTATGATTGATTTAAATTTCTTTTACTTTCTTTTCCTTTGTCATGATTTGCATAGAAAACTTCAGAGATTGTTGCCTTCTCAGTCTTAGCTAGATCACAGGCCAGAATAGGGTGAAATACTGTGTTACTTTTAGTCTAGGTTTGGAGTCTCAATGGGATAAAAGTCCAGAAAGCTTTATGCTCTCTGCCTCCTGCCTGCCATCCCATTGACTGTTTCTCCTCTGCCATGCCACTTTGCCTTGGAGTCAGGCAACTATGAACTGAAACTGTGATGCAAAATAAGATTTTCCTCTTTTAATTTTGGGTGTTTCAGCAACAAGAAAAGTTACTATGACAACAGTTTATTTTTGTTCACAAAGACTTAACTTTGTACTCATCTATAATTGATGATGTTAAATAATTTATGCCGGTATATTAAGTAGTTATAAGAAGAGGTTTGCCTGATAGCAAGAAACTAATGTTTTGCAGGGTACATAAATGTTCATTAATGTTTCTAAGTATCTATTTTCATTTTTAAGATCTTAAGGAAGTTCATTTATGAAAATTTGAAAAAAAATTGTTTTAGTTACTTTTCTTTTCTAACACAAAATAGCCATCACCCAAAGGGTCTCAGTTTGTAGAAGTTGCAGTTCATAGTCAGCTATCTGCATGGAGGGATGGCATGCCAGAGGGGCACCGCAAAGGAGAAACATTTCATGGCAAAGAAGCACAGGTACAAGGCAGTCAGCAGTGAATTAGCAGCAGAAGTAGCAGCAAGCAGCAAATGATGACAGCAACCTTCTTTCTGTCTTTTATATTCTACTCAATTTATACACCCTTAGGTAGAGCAGCACTCACACCCAGGGCAGACTTTTTCATTATCTACTCCAAGAACTATGCAAAAACCAATCAGTGGATTACTTTAGTAATCACACATCCTTAATCATAATACCACACACTTAACTCCAGCATCACACACTCTAGATCAAGTACGAAAACGTTACTATTACCATTATAAGAGGCTTTCCGGGAGGCATCTAGATAAAAGCCATAAGATTTCACCCCTGCCCCCCAAAAGACTCATGTGCATCCCTTTATACAAAGGGCATAAATCATCTCACCAAAGAGTCACCGAAGTCTTATTTTTCATTGCTGAAAAGTCCAAGTCCAAAGTCACTTCTAAAATTTAAGACAAAACCTTAGCCGCAAACCTGTGTACAAGTGAAAAGAAACTTAGAAACTTCCAACATACAAGACAAACATTCCCATTTCAAATTGTACAAATAAGGGGAAAGAAAGAAATGGGACTGAAGCTAGTCCAAAACCTAGTAGAGTAAACACTAAATCCCATAGCTCCATGTCCAGCATCCAAGGAAATCTGTGGCAAGATGTGAACTTCAAGGAGCTTGAGTTGCTCTGATTGTTGGAGACCACTATGAAGGGGCTTTGAGCAGGGTTTAAAATTAACTAATTGGCTTCCTGTTTATCTGTGAGCCTGTCCAAGGCCTAGCCCCCTTGCCTGGCGATGGGAGCTGATTCATAGTAAGGAACCTCTATGAATCACTGGTCCAGATGGAGATCTGTAGTGATCTGTGATGTCAGAGATACCTCAAAGAGCAAGATAAGGTCACTGCCGAAGACACCTGGATCAGTCTCAAGTAAATAGATAGAGACTGCAGCTGCAGTCCTGTTCCCACCATAAACGTCATCATGGAGATAAGATAGTTCTCCTTAATTGGCATACTTTACTACTTGGAGAAGTCTTTGAAGCGACTCCCAAGGTTCTGCTCATTCCCCGTACTTTCCTCAGTATCCTCTCTGTTCGTCTGCTTCAATAATAAATACGGGCAACAGAGAGAGGTCTTTGTCTTAGCCCTCATGACAGCCACAGAGTCAAGAACTCTGCAGGGGCTTTGATCCTCCTGGAGCCCTAAAATCATACCACTTGTCTCATTTATTTAGCCTTCGCCGTACACTCGTTCAGGAGATTGGGGATCTAGGCCAGGTCCCTGATACTGATTCTATGGCACTACTGATGGTTATAGCTCTGAGGGGTTCTTTCTTGGGCTGGTTTTGCCCATTCCTTGCAGCTTTCTTCAGACAATCCACATTCCTGACTTTTTGAGCCTTTTGAAATCTCCAACGAACATTTAACTTTCCACTCACACCTTTACAAACTGCTCTTTTATGGTCACACTGACTGGCCTCCCAGGCCTTCTTCTAAAATCTGAGTGGAAGTTTTCCTGATCCCACAACTCTTGCAATTTGCGCACACCTAAACCCAGAGCCACGCTGGCAACACCAAGGTCTGCTGCCAGCTGGAGCAGAAGCCAGGCTTCCTTCTTTATTGGCTTCAGTGATCAAGGGCCTATGAACCAAATCCAAGGAACAACTTCCCTGGGCCACTGCCATTCTGGAACATCATTCTCTGGGGTTTTCTTCTTAATGCAAATCTTTCACTTTTGCAACTCTGAGATTACAAAAGCCTGAGTTCTACTGTTTCTTGGTTTAACTTAAGGCCATTTTTTCCCTACTCTTTTCTTCTGAAGTATTTGGCTTTTCCTTGCTAGTCTTTTCAGTGATTTATCTTCTGTTCCATCTTTGGAGGACACAACTTTACTGGAGCTTTGCTTCTCACCAAACTCTCAATGTTTTGAATCATTCTGCTGGATTCCTTACTCTTGATTCTTAGCATAAATCTGATTAAACACCTCCAACGGTAGCCGTATCACTGCCTCAACATTAGACATCCTTGAATTTTTTTCTGCAACATTAATTAGTCCAAGGCCCTTAATCTAAGTTTCAGGCAAAGTTTCTGGACAGGAGCAAAATGTAGACAAACTTCATGCCAAGTCATAAAACACATCATCTGAAGTCCAACAACCAGTGCAGTTCATCTTTCCAGCAGTTCATCTCCTCATAAGCCTGGTCTTTACCACCATCATTTCTATCATCTGTCTGATTTTTTGAACTCTGACCAGAATCTTCCAGCAAGTACATATGGCCTTAGGTGTTACAGCTTTACTTTTTCAACCGGCATCTCTAAACTTTTCCTAACTCTTCTATTTCCCACAAGTCAGTTTCAAAGTGTTCTCAACCACATGGTCAGTTAGAGTCACGGCAACAATCTCATTTCTCTGGTACAAAATTCTGTTTTAATTACTTTTTCTTATTGCTGAGACAAAATAACCAACACTCAAAATTAAAGGAGGAAAAGTATACTTGGCTCAAAGTTTGTAGCTGTTTCAGTTCATAGTTGTCTGGCTCCAAAGTAGGGTGGTATGGCAGAGGGACATTACAGAGGAGAAACAGTACATAATAGGGCAAGGCAGGCAGAAGGCAGAAAGCACAAACTGCTCTTTTATGGTAGATACCAATAAGGGACAAGTGGAAACCTCTTTCTGTCTCATGTTTTATCCAGGCTACCCACCCTTAGGAAGGATAACCCTCATACTCTTAATCCTAGTCCCCTTGATCCTAGTATTGTACCATGAATCAATCCCAGCATCACATACTGTAGATCCAGCCACTTCTGATAAAGCTTCACCTATGACTGCATCAGCTTTGAGGGGACATCCAGACATGAGACATAACAAAGGTTATGTTTTATGAAGTTAGTATTGGTGGCAATAAAATATAATGAGAACCCTTGCATTGTTTCTTTTCTTTTATTTCCTTCTTTCTTTCTTTCTTTCTTTCTTTTTTTTTTGTATTAGGAATTGAACTCAGAACCTTGTACTTGCCAGGAAGGTGCTATGTTGCTGAGCTATATCCTCAGACCCCTATCACATCATTACTTAAATTCTTCAGTCCTCAGTATCTTCAATAATTGAAAAACAAAAATGTTTTTATTATGAATTTATGGGAGTTTATTATAAATACTACAGTGACTTGATAGGAACATACAAATAATTTTATCATAGCTAGGTCTATTACTTAATAAAATACCTATTTTAAAGATCAAAACAAGTGTAAATATGTATGATTTTAAGTAAAACATACATAAATAGTTATGTGTATTTAAAACATGGAATGAGGTATTGGAAATAGAAATTTATTTGTCTTGCATCAGTTTGAGGGAGTAAGCCAAAAAATAGATGAATATGTATTTATAATGTATATTTCTGAATATATACTTTTAGCACATTTGCCTAAAAATCTTTAACCTGTCTCATCTCTCAGGGAAAGACATAAAGTTGTTTTAGGAAATATGATGCAGGTTTTCAAATTTGCATTCATTGAATTTGGTGGCTAAATCTTACCAGAACATATTGAAAATGTGGTTCTAATTGTTTATAATCTTTTTTACTCCTATATTTCTAAGATACCAGCATTTAGAAAGCTTTTGAGAATGTATCTATCTGAATTAAGAGGACCTACATGCACACACTTAGGTGACATTTTTCCTTGCTCTGAAGATTTATTGTCACTAAAACAAGTTTCTGTTTTGTTACTGATTTCAATGATAAAATTAATGCAAGCTCATTTTTGAAAAGTTGAGAACACTGAAAGGTTTAAAGAAGATAGAAATTCACACGTTGTCCCACTTGATCCAAATAAAATCACAGATAATATTTTGATGAATTTCGGATTCATTAATATTTAAACTACTGAAATTAAAATTTACATAAATTTTGACATGTTGACTTCTTAAATGTAATATGCCATACACTTGTTTTTCAATGTTATCATGCAGGATGTGTAAATATTAATGATATTAGCGTTCAATTAGAAATGAACCATGTTTATGTATGTATATATATTATACCATATACATCATACATAAAGTATTATTGAAAATATTGTGGGCATTTAAATTTTAAAAATTTAATACCATAAAAGAAGTATTGCTTTTTATCCTTCTCAAAATCTTCCCCATGCAATTATCCTATCATTCTTGCTACTTTTTGAAGCTGTCTTGGAAACCCTTTTTTGTGTCTTTAACTGCACTAGTATGGCTGTCTTTATGTCCTGAACTGAATTGAAACATTCAAATATCATGTACATTTTGACTTTGGGGAAGATCTAGAAGTCACGCAATGAACATACACCATAATGTCATAATGTTTTAGAAGCCTGCCTTTCCACTGAATGGCACTCAGCAGCAGATATCAGCATATATATATGATATCATATCTATATCCATATATATAGATGATATATATATCATCTATAAAGATAGGAAAGATTCCTTCCAGAGCTGTTTCAGAAAGTAACAAGAACAATTAGATAAGTGTGTTCAAAGTGAGGTAGAGTATTTTTATGAATATTAATAACAATATTTCTTTTACTGTAATGTTATTTTAAATTACATGCTCACTGTATACTTTGATCACTTCTTGTATTACAGCAAGAGGACTTTTATTATAAGGATTTAATTTTCCACAATTGAGACAGCAGGGTAAACAGTTTGTATGAATCTCCTGTTCTGTGTCAGGTGCAGGGCACCGAAGTCAGTCGGCAGGTAAGTGAGAAGGAAAGATAATTGCAGCAGATGGGAAACAAGGAAACAAGGTAATTTAGAACTTTTAGGGATCAAATGACTTAGGAAGCTGGAGCAAAGCCTCCATTAGTCTCTCAGGGCTGCCCAACTCTCCAATTTTAATAATGGGAGTGACCTGCAAAGAGAAGCTGATGTTCACTTCAGCATGCACTTGGCACAATGAGAGAAGCTGATGAAGAACCAGCGGGCACTGCAAAGCGTATAACCTGGATACTGACTCACGTCAACGTGGGGAACCAGAGGTTGGGCCAAACAAGCTGAAGCTATAATAGCACCCAGTACCCTGCTCTGCTGCTCCTCTTAAAAAAAGACCTCACCTGTCATAACCTTGCATTGCCTTCCAAATATCATGCAAAATAACCTTCTCTGGCATTCCTAAAACAGAACTATGCAGAACAGAGAATATTTGGAAATCTGTATCCTCCTTAGGTAGATACAAGCTACTAAAATTATTTTCATTTTACTACTTACAAAATATTTCATGAAGTACACACAATACACTTGGACAACTATACCCAGATATTGAATATTTGGAAACACTGGGATGTCAAATTAAATTGTTATGTACATTGTATAATTTGAACATTGCCTCTGAGGATCTTGGTGTTTGGTGTGTCAGTTACTTACTAATTCTTTTGCTTTTCTTTCCTACTTAAACCTACTTTCCTCAGGCATCAGAATAACCAAGAACATCAACAAGAATCTCTTGTGAGTTTTGAAACTGGTACATGATCCTTGACTGTATTGGTTGGATCCTGTGTCTCCCCAAGTCCTCATGTAATTTGGATGGGGTTGAGTCTGGCCTTCATGATTGGTTTGTTGGGTAGTGCTGCGATTGGTGATGTGAGTGCTGCACCCGCCCAGGAGTGGAGCTCACATACAGAGTAAGGGCGGGAGAAATGCACTTTTTCTTTCTCTCTTACCAGGTTCACGTGCCTTGCTGTTTGGCGGCCACCATGAATGCCTGCCCAACCCTGCCATTCCGCCTTGGAGCCAACTAAGTATGAACTCAAACCCTCGGAGAACTATAAGAAATAAACCTTTCCTTCCCTAATTTTGGGCATCAGGTATTTTGTATCAGCAACCAGAGAAAAGTAACTCAGACATTGAGTGTGCTCCGGAAGCACTCTGCATTAGGTCTGCTGCTGTGAACTCACTGGTCAGTGCAGTCTCCTGTGCACCAGTCCGTGTCTCTCACTGCACTGTGTACTTGCAGGCAGACAGTAGCTTGCTCTCCAGTTCTTAGGAGAGTTCTTGGCACATAGGTAAGCAATCAAGCTTTATGAATGAATGAAATTTTATTATTAGCTACACCCACATGTATTGGGGTTTTTTTGTTACTTTTTCTTTTTACAAACTATACTCTGCTTCTAGTTATCTAAATTTTCCTCAGAAAAATGGAATATAGGAACTGCTTTTCCATAGCCTCATAGGCTGTTTTGTTAGAATCATTGTATGAAAATCACTAGAAATGGTTGCCATTACGGTTACATGACTGACAGACGTTTATTGAGATAAAAGTCATTTCACCATGAAATAATGATGTTTTGAGATTTTCTATTTTGGATTGTTAAAGTTAACAAGCAACTACTAAGTTCCATACTTCTGCTAAAAGTTTCAAGAAATTCTAAATAATTCAAAACTATTCTTTTGCCAAATATTCATTTAAATAATTATATTGATATTCATGCCATTATCTCTGATTCATCTGTTATTCAATATGCTTCTACAAACAAAATTTTCAACCTAAAGGAGACAGAGGAGTTATAAGTACAGTATGGATGCAGGAAAATGTGATAAGTTATATTTTTGCTATTACTACCAATATATTTAAAATTTTCACATTTGTGCTATTCTACACGTATTGATTGTAGAATTCCCAGGTATATAGCTAGGCTATTCTCCAAGAAGATAGTAGACTCTTGTCCAAAATTCATGAGATGTCATATTTACTACATTATTTTCTGGCGATGGGCTGTTTGCATATGTTTATTTTAGTTTTATTTTTCATCAATATTAGTAAGCTCTTAAGTACTTACATTTCCATTATCAATAATACATCTTTTACATCATTTCAAATGCTGGTTCTAATCTTCTTTGTTAATATTTTTGGTCCCTTGAATTCAGCTTTGAAAAGACTGTGATCATTAATTTCTTTTCAGTGCATGTACAAGCAACCAGGAATAAATTACAAAACAACGTAGAATGCACAACATGGCTGGAGAAACTTCTATGGGTCTATTACAAACCAATTTATTCTTAATTGCCTGGCTCATAAAGAGCATGTGAACCACTTTGTATTCTCATTGGAAAGTTTTGGATTTCATAGGTTCTAAGATTTTGAGATAAATAATTTTGATTCCAAGTATTTTCTTCTTTTAGATTTGCTCCTGCAGTTAGAACTTCACATTGTTCTCCATCTCTGAGAGATTCCAATAAAACATCTCTATCAAAACATCTGCCCCATGAAGGCACACAGGAGAGGGTTGTGCACCATCACTGCAGAGATTGTGGGTGTGTTTGCAGGTCCCTATGGCACTGTAGCACTTTGCTCCTCAAATTTTGGATTTTTCTTAAGGAATGATTTACTGTGAAAGTCTTGGCCATTAACCTTAAATGAACAACTTGGCTTTTAACTTATTTTTAGATGGTAAACTGAAGATCCTAATCGTATTTATTCATACTGCATTATTTTACTTATTGGAATTAGGAAAAAAATTCACATATGAAAATACTGTTTCTAGGATTGTAGCATTTTAAAATACTATTTTTGATGTTGCTTTGCTATTTGCACTTAATCTTTCATTTTTTCCTTGACTTAGGGATGACTATAATTCTATAAACTAATCTATTCTTCTTACATAATTTTATAGTTTTTTCTTCACAGACAGGGGAAATGTCGCAGCTAGATTCATTTTATTTCATTGCATAGATCGTCTTTTACCTAATTGATACCTCAGATGGGTGATTGTCAGTTCACAAAAACAAATGACTGACTTGCAGAGTGTAAAAGAACATGAGAGAGAGAGAGGTTATGACAGATGATAATTGTTGCAATTTCAGAACCAGGCATTTTTGTCTCCAGATCCATATCTTATCTGTTTTTAAAACCTCTACACAGAGTGATGCCAAGAACACAGAGGATAATCAATAACATTTCTCATGAAAGAAAGAGCAGTAGTGCCTGCAAAACAAATAGACCTTACATTAGAAACAAACCTACAAATGATATTTCTGTGACTATAGGTTGCATATCGTGTTCTTGGATTGTGGTTACTATGTAGCAGCCAAGAAACAAAAGACAGGAAAAGACGTCCTTTACTGTATCCCATATCACTCTTTCTGCCAAACAAAGGTGAGAAAGAGCAGAGACAAGATAACTTCTTGATATTTCCCTGTGTGTATAAATAGTGCTAGACCTTATCTTGCTCTTCTTTGCATTACAAAAACCATGAGCTAAATTCCCCTGAAGTCTCATCAAACATCTTTTAACTTCAGTGATTGTGTTTAGAGTTAAAAGAATAAGATCAGAGACACATTTAGATTTTTTTCTAACCATGCTATTTGCCTAGATACAATAAAAACTGCAGGTAGCCCAGTTAGGAAGACCAGGAAAAAGAGCAAAATGAATTGACACACCTTATGTTACTGATGCATCTTTCATAGAGTTCACAGGATAGTAGAGGAGAAGATGGGTAACCTCTGTTAGCTATTTGATAATTTTAGCCAAAGGCAAATGTTGTTGTTCTGAATAGTAAAAGCTATTTCCAAAGACATACCGAATGTTACAGCTTATTGAAAATCTGAAGCTTTGTGGTCACTAACATGCCACATATAAAAAATTCTATACCACAAAACTTTGTTTCATGGATAAAATTATGAAAAATATTATACAAAAGTTATCTTTATGCTAGGTGTGTATAACATGCATATGAAACATAAATAAATTTTATGTTTAGATTTGGGTGACATTCCCAAGATATTTCATTGTGTACATGCAAATATTTCAAAATTTGAAAAAAAATACAAAATCTGAAACAATTCTGGTCTCAAGCATTTTAGATAGGGAGACTCATCCTGTGTAAACATATACTGAGTAGTAAACTAAATAAAAGTTAACAATAAAATTTTGAAAAATACAATGCAACCCAGAGTAAGGATAGCTCGTATATAAAGCATAGGACCATCTAGTAACATTTTCTATGAATGTCTTAGAGTTGGTCAGTGAAGTCATCTCTTTTATGAATAAAGGTATCTATTATGTACATCCACAGCCACAAAACAAGTGGGCCAACTCATCATGGACTAAATGCCTGAAGCTGTGAGCCAATAAATCTCTACACCTTAAAAGCTGATTATTTCAGGGACTTATTATAGTTATGGAGGGCCAATTAACACATTAGTGATGCTGAGAGGCTAGAATGGAAAGTGCTCCATGTAGCTGATGTGAGGAGGTGGAAGGGCACTTGGGTATGAGGAAGTTACATAACAGTGAGATTGGATACCAGATAAATGTAATGTCCAATAATTATTTGTTACAGTTGAGTGAGAAAGAGATTCCATTAGAATTAAATTAAACAAATTTTGAGGAAATACTGGATCCACATTGATTTAAGAATACAACAACTTCAATTATTAAACACTTCAGTGGTTTTTAATGATAATACACTTTGTTTTTTGTGGTGTGTATTTCATATGGAGAGTTGTTATAAACTATTATCTTGCTGAAGAATGAGGAAAATTAAAAACACTGATTATAAGAGAACTTTAAACAAATCTGCAATTTTTTGCTCAGTCTAATATTTTTCAAATATTTTTGATAGGAAAGATAGAAATATGCTGATTTGGACCAAGGTAACTGACTGCTGACAAATGATTACAAATATAAGGATATTTCTTTTTTAAAGTATATTTGCTTTTGGGATTTATGAAGATAATTCATTTTAGCATAGACAATGTTACATAGATTTATTTAACTATTTTTTAAAGGATGAGTCTGTTCCTCTAGATTCGCTTCTCAGACGCTGTGTTCATTACTGTGCAACTGACTTTTTTCCTCTTATATGATGTTTCCCAAATGTATTACTAAACAATACCAAACTTTTTCTTTCAACTGACATTTTTATTTGCAAACAATCTAAGGCAAAAGTTAAAGTTAAGTAAGTGAAACTTTGCAGATTTAATATATGTGACAGCATGATGGAAAACCGAGGTTTTCCTCCATTGTGAAAGTGTAGGTGGGCCTTTCAGAGCCCAAAGAAAAGCCTGTAGGACACTGAGAGGGCAGGATGGTTTCCAGCAGTAAATCAGGTTTTATCATCAAATGTTTCTCAAACTTTGATGTACATTAGATCATATGGGGAACTTTTAAAACTATCAATACAATCAGGTGTGGTATCCCACATCTGCAATCCCAGCACTATGGGAGGCTGAGGCAGAAGGAGTGCAAGTTTGAGCCCGGCTTAGACAATTTGGAGACTTAGTGAGATCCTGTCTTAAAATAAAAATAAAAATAAGCATAATAAAAATGTTGAGTACCAGGGATGTAGTTAAGTGCAAAGGCCCTATGTTCAACCCCAGTACCACAAAACAGAACAACAAAAAGATTCCCAATGTCTAATTCACATCTCATGCTAATTGAATAGGAACACCTGGGGTAGAACTCAAGTGTCAAATCTTTTAAAAGTATACTTGGTTGATCTAAGGTACAGTAAAATTTGGGTACCACTGCACCAAAGTAAAATGGAAAGAAAGCCAGACTCAATCTTAATGTTTTGACTAAGCCACACATATTAATACTTTTGACTTTTAGTTTTCTTTACCTAAGGAGAAGACAATTTTCTTTAGTTTTCTTAACTAAGGAGAAGACAGTTTTGACTTGCATGAACGCTTCTTGGGTTTGAATGTCCCAGACCAACCAGGCTCACTGCACTGAGGTTGTTTCAAGGTCTCAGAATGTCCAGTTCTGCTTGCTGCCCTGGATGTTGTTTCTTTCCTCATCACTCAATCTTTAATTACTCCTCCAGCTGGTTGTCCTAAATCAGAGCGATTTTTGCATGATTTTTTTTTAATCTTGATCTAATTATCTGGTTTAGTTCTGCCTCCTGGGGTCCCTGGAACAGTAACTGAAGTCCTGGATCAGGCTTCCAAAACAGCTTTGCCCACTCGGTCTCATTCTATGAGAAAAAGTTTGCCAACAGAAACTGCTTCTATTCCTGCAATTTAATCACAGTGGTTATGGTTTGGGTAAGTGTCCCACAAAGCTCCATTGTTAAAGATTTGGTACCCAGGTGGTGCTTTCTTGGGGTGGTAGAAACTTTCAAAGGAGGTGCTTAGTAGAAAGAAGAAAGGTAATTGGGCACCTTCCCTTGAAAGGGATTGTGAACACTGGCCCCTTTCTATTATTTTTTTTTCCTGCTTCCTGGTAATAAGGTAAGTAGTTTTGCTATGCCATGTGCTCCTGCCATAATGTGCTGCCTTGCCATAGCATTTGAGCACAGACCGACAAAATTTTGAGCCCAAAGAAAACTTTTCTTCTTCACAAGTTAATTATCTTGAGTATTTGTTATAGCAATAGAAAGCTAGTTAACATACCATGTATACAGCTCTCTAGTATTTGGATTGTATGTTGGGGTAAAAATCAGAGACCTCCATTTTAAAAGAAAAGCTGTGTCAACGTATCTCTTTTTGTTTCAGAATATATCCTCTCATTCTGTTTTTTTTTTTTATTGTAGATTTTTTTCTAGATACAACATAGCTAAACCAGATATATGGATTACATGGTTTGCATACATAAATTCATCTTTCATATAGTACCCAAGTCATACTAATCCACTAAAATAACAGAATGCATATAATACATAACAATAAAACTAACAGTTGGGTCAAGACATACTTTTGTTGAAAGAGTTAGCAAATGATGCAATAAACAACTAAAGGGGGAGGGTAAATACCTAATTTTGAGACCCTAATTAAAAAAAAACACATTGTCAAGTACAGTTTGGTAGAACTAGTAAGTTATTGGCTCACTGGTATCTTCTCTTTCTTAGGCAGATTTATAATTTGTTTATTTCTTAGTGTTTATGATCAAAGGTAATCAGATTATTGGGGAGTAAAAGTGGGCTTCTAATATGATACCAGGGTAATAGACATGCACTGAGATTATCCTTGGTAAAAATGGGCACAAAGTGTGAACTCATAAAAACTGGCTCACTTTCAGTTAAGCAGCTTTCAGTGTTTTATGTCTACAGTTTCTTTCTGAGGTGTTTAATTTACAGATGGTTTAATTAGAGCTCTGCTGCAAAATTTGGGGCAGAATAGAACATTCACACTTTCAGCTTCCTGTGCTCTCGGAATACTCTTTCCTGGATCATTTTACCCTTCAGCTCACAGTGCTACCGTCATCTTCTTGCACAACAGCCCCTGCTCACTCAGTCTAAAGTAGTCCAACAAGTTGAGCTCGAAAATAGATAAAGAGAACACACTTGTTTTCAAGAATGTAAACAAGTTAAATTAGAAGAAATGATATAGATTCAAAAAAACTGTTTCTATGTGAGCACTATGCATGGCAAATATGCACGTATAAAATATTTTTTAAATGGTTCAGTGGGAAAAATCACTGCAGTTAAAATTCTGAACATCATTTTAATCTAAGATCAAAATTAACATAAAATGGGATCCTTGTGATATAGTGCATTGAGAGCACAACATTACTTCTATTTTAAAAAATCATAATTCAAAACCAACCATCAGAGCATAGACAAATCAAATTTAAAGGTATCCTTTCAAAATGGCAATGCCATAAAACACAAAGGAAGGCTAATGAACAGGTTCAGATTAAAAGATACTAAAAATGTTAAGCAACGCATGATCCTAGGATGACAAAGGAAGTTTCCATAAAGGATATTATTGATATAATTGGTCAAATTTATATATGGACTGCCTATGGAATCATAATGTTGTCTCAGAACCAAACTTTCTGAAATTTGAAATCATAGCTTCAGAAGAAGTAGACTTTTTTTCTCAGAAAATTTATGCTGAAGTAGTTAATAATGAAGGATTGCGACTTCTTGCTCTCAAAAGTCCATAAAAATTGTAATAATTCTGAAGCAACTTATAGGTATGCACAGTTAATAGTGTGAATCTTATAGGAAATGAAAATGCACTAGCTTTAACTTCTGATTAAAGAGTCCTTATGCAAGTGTATGATTCCTAGCTGCATGACCACATTTCACAGTGATGAGTGTAATTTGGAGAAATAACTGTGTAAAGTCTCTCCTTGTCCATCACGGTGCTCTGCGTACTAACGTTGCCTTTGTCATCTACCCTGACTACCCACATGGTACGCAAGCACTGAGCATCAGCACAATGCCTTCTCCTTATTTTGAAGCCTTTCTTACAATTTAGGACAGTGATCACTCTTTGCTCTTCTTTTGCAGTTGCTGATCGGCTTATTTGGCTTCTATTTATGTAGTAACTAATATTTTTGTGAATTATCTTATATGCAAGTTATATACAGAATTATCTTTATATATCATGAGTCATAAATAATTTTATATTATTACACAAGATAAGTTATTTGTATAAATTATACATCATCTTGTATCATTATTTATGTTTGTAACTAAAATTTAATTCCTTAACTAAACTTTAAATACTTTGAGTGCAGAGAGTGTTAATATAGCGTTTTATGTTCCCCGTAACAGTTCATTGGTGGTCTATCTGTGTTTTTGTCTGCGTATTTGAAACCATGAGACTGGTTACATTCGGGTGTCATTTTATGGATATTACTGTGATTTGTTTGTGCTATTCATTCTAGCAATTAAGTGACAAACTTTCAAATGTATAAAGAAACAGCAATTGCTAAGCACAGAGGTAAGATTTGAATCTACAATCCAGTAATTAGAATTACAAGGTGAAGTCTTATGACTTATCAGAATTTACAAATTGACAAAAAGAGATTCAACAATTTCCCAAGGAAAAAAAAAAACTCTACTATCTATTTTACGTTAGGGTGTCAAGGATGATAATGCCATCATTCTTTTTAATCCTGATTTGATAATTTCTTATATATCTTAGTAATATGCTTTTTTTTTAACTTTTTGGTGAATTCCCTATGAAAATACCAAGTGAGGCCTCCTATACTGAAAAGATCCCTGGTTTATAGTGTTGTACACTGCAGATTAGCAATACTGTGCTGTAATATTCTTCCAAAGGACCCATACACTAAAGGGCTTCATAATGACTGTCGTAGGCTTAACTTTTCAGAATTAAAGCTGACACTGGAGACTGTGGTTGTATGTGTGTGCATGTGTGTATGTGTGTATTCTTCCAGTAACTTATGGATCATTCAGCTTAGTGGTTTCTGATACAGCCAACCCCCACCCAAAGTCCTAGGGGACTGTGAAATTCAGCATGCTTTCCTCAAATATGTCTGTACTTGTTGCATTACATAAGCCTCACAATAATATCTTTTCCTATATATTCCTTTATAATGGTATAGAGGTGATATTATAATTAATAAAATCCACTTTTGAAAATGATACATAATACATAACACCATTTCATCATTTATCTTTTACTCAATATTTAAGCTACAACTGTAAGAGTCTAAGAAAACTAAGCTTTTTAAAAATCAATCGTCACAACTTTGCCTCTGGAGACAAAATAGAGTGGCTAGGGAATGAAGATTTATTACATTTTCTTAATGAGAAACGAGAAAAGTCTGAAGCCAATAGGATAAACTGTTGATATTCATCACAATATTTGTTGTACAGTGTCCCAATGTTTAGCTGTTTTAAAATATGTTAAGTGTTTAATAAGTTGATGCTCACTTTAGAATATGATTGCATTTGTTTACTTTATTTCAACACTTCTCAAAATGTTATCTGGAATTTCCTGAAATTCCCAGGAAACTTTAAAAAGTATATGAGTTAAAACTATTTTCATAGTAATCCTAAGATATTATTTGTCTTTCACTATTGTCTCAAATGAATTTCCAGAGACTATAGGGCCGGTGATATTACAGCAGATTAAATGCAGGAAGCAAGTATAAGAATCCAGTTGTCTATAGAAAGTCATAAATTAAAAAAATGAGAAAAATATTTAAAAACTAGTCTTTCATAATTTGTCTTACAATGTGTAGCTTTTAAATAAATGAATCATTTAGTTAAGAAATAAAGAAATATTCTAAAATTTTCTCAGCTTTAATTTCTAATTCAATAAATATAGATACACACCACACACAGAAGCAAAGTCTTTTGGGGATTCTCAATAATTTTTAAAAGTGTCAAAGGAACCTGAGATCACAATGCTCCAGAACTGCTATTTTAGTTAATATAAACATTCTCTTATTACACTGGTACTTAATTGGTAACTCCTTTCCTCAAATACTTAATTTTGAGCATTTTAAAAAAACTATTTTGAGCATTTCAAAAATAACAGTATTCTTGGTTTTTAAACATAGAAGTGCTGTATAGTAATTTATTTGATAATATGAGAAAATAAAACCTTCATAAGCAATGTTCTCTCTCCTTTTGTTTCCAAAGAAGTAACTTAGTAAGAAATCAAAATCAGACTCTTAGCTACCAATTTCCACATTCATTTCATCCCATCAAATACAATTGTCACTAAGAAAGAAGTATTATATGGCTGGTGATTTCCTTCATTCTGATTTTATATGATTTAAACATAGCAGTCTGGTTAATAATAGCTTAATCTTATACTTCACACTCACAAGGCAGTGCTGATTAGATGTCTTCTTGACATCAATTTCCAATTACTCTGATGTTCGCTAATGTCACATTTTACTTCAGTTCAACCTAATGTCCAAGGGGAGGCTACATCAAATAGGTTAGGTTTGCTATTTTAACGTATGAGTTGATGCTTAACAGCCAAAATGACTTCTACATTCAGCAAGAGAATATGCATGCTGCTTGCCAGTTAGAAGCAAAGGAAATGAGTTTCACCTTGCAAAAATGTCTCTCTTCTAAGTCTACTGAACAAAGAAATGGTGCTTCTTTCCTTAATAGTTCCTTTTTCTTTGTGTTGTATTTCTAGTATTGTTCATTCCAGAACATAAATAGATGATAATTTGCACACAGGAAGATACGCAAATCTCATAAAATTTAGGTTTGAGTGGGAGAAAGTTCAGATATCCCAGAATTCAGTTACATGCAATAGATAGGAGCTCTGAAAGACAGGTGAAACCAGGTCCACTGTGTAAGTATTTTAGACGTATGGGATCATGTGCTGAATACCAACTGCTTCACAAGAATTTTGATAGGTGAGTATAGAGGCGATACCAATTCATCTATGAAGCAGGTACAAAGTAATTCTTAGATACTTTGGAATTTTTAGGATGAAATATATACAAACTTTTCAGTTACAGCCTAAAAATTAGGAATAATTTAAGAAATAGATGGAAATAAGTATTTATCAATGTTTTTATACTTTTATACTCACAATCACATGAAATTCAAAATTTTAAATGGAAGTATAATAATTTACAAGTACTGTCCACCATTCTATTATTAGGAAGATAAGTTTTCTCAGATATGTTTTACGTGACTTACTCAGACATAAAACATTCTAAATTTTGGTAATCTGGGGAGCAACTGGATTCACAGATCATACATATCAAATATAGGTCATTGCTGCCTTCCTGGTGAAAGTAACTGATATTGTTTACACGTCTAAGCAAGAAAACTTTTTTCTACTTTTCTTTTTTTTTCATCTCTGAAACCTTTAGAGTCTGAAGTATAAGAAAAAATCCTCAGAGTTTCAAGAGTAAGGAAAAAGACAACTATGGTCATTTCCTCTGTAATATTAACAGTAATTATTTTCTACAGTGTCAGAGTTTCAGGAGAGAAGAGTTACACACTTTGTTTTACACAGAGTTATGTTTCACCAGCACATGAAGCATCCAGTGTATCTATCAGTATGTATTTTATTTTTTATATGATGCCAAATAAGTTAATTATAAAAGAACTTAATTGACCAAGATATACTGTTCTTTCTCAAATGGCATGCATTCTCTTCTTGTTCTTCAATGTTTTGATGTCAACAGGAATATTTTCAGCGCATAGGAAGGAGTCGTCATAATAAATTATTCATTCTTTATATAATCATGGGAGAATGTTTTTGTCTTAGTCTTTGCTTCGCACACAGTTTTGAGCTAAGGTGTGAAGCCATATAGGTAATACAGAAAAAAAAAGATACTTCCTTTTTGGAGCCACAAATTGTTAGAGTTAATTTTAAATACTCACTTTCAAAAATATGGGCTGCTATATTATGTATTTTTATCTGGTAGCTTTGGAAAGAATTTTTGTGCTTATCTATAAAATTTATATTTATTGTTATTAAATTTAGCCTGCTCATTTCATTCATTGCATTAATATTTTCTTTTATTTTGATGTTTATTTTGTCACTTAATGTAAGTTTCTTGAGTCACCTTGCTTCCTTATATTCGAGAGTGCACCATGTCATAATCTGAGAGATCGATGAGTGAAAATGAACTGAAGTACAGGACCTATAAAGTGCTTGGAAATTGGCTCACTAGATAATAGTTTTGGGCACTCGAGTTATGAACCCAAATAATTGCTGATATAGAACTGAGCTGTTCTTCAGTTTAAGTCCATCATGAGAGATGCTTACAAAAAATATTAATAACTATATTCACCCATTTTGCATTTCATTCCCAGACATAGCGGGCCCTGAATAGCAGGGTAGACTAGCACAAACAGAACTTGTCATTCGTGGGCAGAAGCAGACAAATTACAGAAAGCGAAAGTACATAAATAATAGGAAAAATGACATGGGTTTATCAAAGTGCCTGCTAATAGTTTCTAGAAAGTAACAAATGAGAAAATTCCTCAAAATGGCCCTGTCACTAACTGTGGAATACAATGTTTTGAAACATGAGTTCATAACAGAATATCTAAATTGAGCTAATTAATTAATGCTTTATTCATGTATTTATCACTTTTGGTGGTTAGAACACTTAAAAACTATTCTCAACAATTAAGAATACAATATTTTATATCATTATTAACTACCATCACCATTTTTACAATAGATGTCTTGGACATGGTCTTCCTATGTAAGACAAATATTGTATCCTTTGACAAATATCTCCCAACCACAAGTTTAAATATTTTTGGTTTTTAAATATTAAATGCATTTATTTGTTTGCTTTGCAGTACTAGAGATTGAACCCAGGAGTGCTAAGCTATAATACATTTTCTCACCCTTTAGAAAAAAATAATTGAGACGGAGTCTTGCTATATTACCATTGTTTGTCTCAAATTCCTGCCTCAACCTTCCCAGGAGCCGGGCTAATAAGCATACACCAAGATGCCCTATGACTTATTTTTAACAGACATAAAAACATAAAATTGTACAAATAAATGGAGTAATATGTTGTTTCAATACATGTATACATTACATAATGCTTAACTCAGATTGAGTATATTATATCTCCTCAAATATTTATCATTTATGGTAAAAACTCAAAATCTTTTTTTCAAACATTTAAAAATCAACAGCATTATTATCTGTAGTACCCCAGAACTTCTTGCTTCTATATAATTGTAATTTAGTATCCACTGATCAATCTGTGTTTTGTTTGCTTTTTTTTCAGGCTTTACCTTTTATTCAACACAGAATCTATAAACATTGATTGATTTCACAGTGAGTCTTAATATATTTGTTACCCAGCACTTGGGGAATAATTTATGGATAGATGGTTTCCATTTTTTGTTTTATTCTTAGTTTTCCTTTCAGTTTTCGCTTTTCACTATACACCGTTGAATCCATTTAGCCCATCCCAACCTCAGCCATCAGTCCTGAAAACAGAGCCTGCTCCAAGTATGCTGGAGCTCTACTGCTTAAGAAAGAGTTTGGGCAAATATGATGAAGAGAGGGAGAACATGGTGTGGAGAACTTTGACACCTCCCTCACTGCAAACTGCATACCATAAAGAAGTTTGAGGGATCCACAGCAGTGGCCTTGACAAAAAAAGACAAAGTGAAGACCGAGTAATGGTCTTCAACAAACAAATTTTGAAATATTAGGAAAAAAGATAATAGATTTAGATTTAGATGTTCCAGGGAAAATATGATAGGCTTCCACTCTTTGTTTTTCAGTTTTATGAAGAGGGTTTGGAAGAATAAGAAAACATTATGTCAACCATGGTTGACAATAATTTTATTGGGAAAAAGAATCCAAGTAATTGTAAAATGAAAATCTATTCCAGGAAGTGAGGGAGTTTCTTTAGGTTATGAAATGCTCCCCAGATTGCAGATCTTAGTCTGTAGTGTGCAGATAAATTATTTCACATGTAAACAGAACTCCCTTTTTGGAGTAACTGGTTTCAGATAAGTTGAAATAAACACTGAAGGTTTTTAGTTTTACAACTATGTGTTATTGATTCCAAGGACTTGAGAGATTTCTTTTGAGTACAGAAACCTGCTGTGCTAATACTCCAGTAAAATTGCAAAATTGCACAGTGGACCAGGACACAGAATGATTAGTTTAGGTTTTTGCTGTAGGCCTACAAACTTTGGACTTAAACTAAAACATGTTGCTTTATAAAGTCATGGTTGCCCAAGAGACTGAATCAGAATTTTATGCTTTCATATACTCAATGTGAGAATTTTCAGATTTATAATTTGTAGTTCTTATCATTGCAAATATCTGTGTGTTCAACAGTTCCTCTACTTTGATGAATGCAAAAACCCTTTACTGAGCAAAAGAAGTCAGTTTGTCCTCCCTGTGATAGATGTTTTACTGCTGTGTGTAGAAGACAAGTGCAATAAATTACTGAGATCAAAGTAAAAGGGTGTTGAAATCTAAAGTCTGAGTTGATCTTACTGTCTTCTATATTTGCAAGACCACATTTAACTGTCATTACAGGGGTGGTTACCCTCCTTGGACATAAAGAAATGTAACTATTCATGAATTACTATTGCGTCCAAATTCTAGCGGTTTCATTATTTTCAGATAAAATAATTGAGATGTCTTTTAGATAGAAGCAGGCTTAGAAGTCATCTGCTTCTAACTGTATAATAATTTCATAGATGAATAAATTAAAGTCTAAGATTAAAATTAATGAATTGAAAGAAAAAAAAGAACTTCAACTCTTGTTCTTGAACTTTTTACTGATTTCCCTCTATTATACACTGATTCTCTTTTTTTAATGAAGATATTTCTTAGCCTCAAGTTCCCACATTATTAATTCAGTACCGAAAGGCTTTATTTAATCCTCAAAGTCTATGAAGTTTTCACAAAATACTTTAAAAATATTTCAGTTTTTCTGCTTAAGAAATACCTGCTATTTTGAGCAAAGCAAATCACAGATGCTATAGCAATGCTTACACGCATTTGTAACTCACAGGGATACATGAGCACACATACCTCTTTCAGGAACGTGAACCCTTACATACAGTCCTGAAATCTAGATTTTAAAAGTATCACAAAGTAAGGGCCAGGAGTTTGGCTCAGTGGCTTAAGCGCCTGTCCAGGCAGGTGCAAGGCTGTGAGTTCAATCCCCGGTGCCGCAAAAAAAAAAAAAAAAAAAAAAAAAAAGTATCACAAAGTAGAAGAAATCCTGTAGTTTTAAATGTTCAACTAGGTTGAGAAAACAGGGAAAAATTAGAAAGGAGATTTGTTCTTTTTCCTTTTAAGAGCAGGTTGTGAAGTGAGGTGTGAAGTCCAGAGCCACGTTTCTTGGTTCCATATTGAGGGATCTTGAATCCGGAGCTGATGTAATTTTAATAGCACATATCATTCCCATCACTTAGAGTGCATTGGGAAGTATTTCCTCCTGTCTAGGTCTGTTAACATGTTCACGCCTGCCATCTGAGAAGGAAATTTCCCTGGCAGCCCTGCCCTAATTTTAAGGTTCTGGCAGACAAACTCAGCTAAACTGACAGCACTGGTTTTCCTATTTAGCATATTAATCACTTACATTTTAAGCATGCAACCATAATATGAGGAAGCCTGTGAAGGATTTTCCAGCTATTCTGATATCAGGTTGATAGAACACTCTGTGTGCCCCTCTAGACTTCAGATTTTCCATGCATAATTTTTCTCTGCATGTATTTTTCAGCTTCCAAAGTTTCAGACTGATATTGAAACTTGAACATATGCTATGTATAATGTAAACTGACTAGATTCTGGAAGATGCCAAAATTTACCAGCTCAGAAAATGATGAGCAGGTTGTCTGAGCAGGGCTCTTGACAAATGACATTTCCACCCCTTATTTTTCTTTCACATTTGTGCCTATTATCAAAGGAAGGACATTTCTTTTTTCTAGAATGCAAGTTATTGCTCGTGCACAGCCAAAAGAGCCATTGCACTTTTCTATATTCTGATTATAACCATTCTTACTGATGGAATAAGAGAAAGTCCTACTGATTTAGCATTCAAAAACTTATTATGTTGGGAGAAAATAAAATTTTAGGTTTCAAAATGTTATACAATCTATAATATGAGGAAAATGTGGGCTGACTTGAAATATTTTTCTATTTCATTTCTTCATAAATATTGACAAGTGTTTACCCTTTCACATTTCCTAGTGGTAGGAAATGAAATAGATTGTTCTTTCTGCAGTAAAATATTGTTCCTAGGCTCATTTCATTTACTTTTAACTTGTTTTATGTATTCAGATGGCATTTTAATTTTTTGCCATAATACATTTTCTCTTTCAAATAACAAGAGATGACTAGTGCTATCCAAAAGAAAGTTTAAGAAATGATATATAGATATTTTTAAATATCAAGGTGAA
>RJWM01023550.1:0-32000 GCA_004363535.1 Dasyprocta punctata
AGGAATTCCTAGCATCCAGATCCTGAGCAGGGCCTGGGTCCCTGCTCACGCAGGCAGAGGGTCTGCTCATCCATCATGACCGCTGTTCCCCAAATAGTTCCAGGCTCCTTCCAGGCACTTCCTCACCCTCTAACTTTGCCCATGACACATGGGAGGAAGTCATAGGTGTCTCTCTTGAGCAAATAATGTAAAAGTCACCATTGGGCCATCTTATCTTCCTCAGTGGTTATAGAAGGACATGCCAAGGTGGAGCTGCTCTGAGTCTGCGTCCCATTGGACCCTGAGGTGGAAAAGCAGACTTTTTACTTTACATGCCTGAGATTTCTGGTTTTATCTGTTACTGCAGCAGAACCTCACCCAACCTGAGCAATACCAGGAATCATTTGCAACACAGTTGTTCCTTGACCTACAATGGAGTTCCATCCCAATGAACCCATCATAAATTTGAAACATCTTAAATCAAAAAAGCATGTACCACATCTAACCTGCATTGTGTCCTAGCTCAGCAGCAGGGCACACGGTAGCATATCAGTGGCTCACCTTGCAATCACAGGGCTTCCTGGGACCTCAGCTCACTGCTGCTGCTCAGCATCACAAGAGAGTGCCTATCAAATAGCATGGAAGACAGGAGAAGACCGAAGCACAATAGCCAAAGCATGGCTTTTACTAAATGTGTATCACTCTTGCAACTTGAAAAATCACAAGTTGAGCCCTTGTAAGTCAGAGACCATCTGTAGCTGAAACTTCAGACATTTAAATCTATGAAATGCAAAGCTATTCTTTATTCAGCTTGTCTTTGTAACCATTTCTTTTTCATTTACAAAACCTACACTCCTTTGTCAAGTCAAATTTTTGCATCTGTCTTTTTAGAATAAATTCCTCAAACTGACAAATTTGCATTCTCTCCTCTGATTAGGTTTCTGAAAAGTTTTTGCTACTTCCAAGGACCTTTGAATATCAAGCCTATGATTCCCCCAGAGTCCTGTCTTTCATGACCCTTGGGACCTTTCTCCAAAATTCCATTTCTGCTCTGACCCTGGGTCAGGGTCAGAGGCTTTCACCCATAAACAGGCCTGGTGTCCATCAACATTTGCTATCAAGTAAGAATGTAAGCAAGAAGGTTGTTCAACAGAAACCCATGTGCTGCTAAAAGAAACCAGACAAAGTGAAGAATTGTCCAGGAAAGTCAGGAAAATGGATGAGCCAGTTCCGACAACCTGCCCTGTCGTCCCACTGGAGTACATCAACCTGTGCGGGCCAGCTCCCTGCATGAATAGCCAGCTCTCAAGGGAGACGGGGACCCGTGCTGCTTTAAGCAGCTCATTTAGACATTAAAGAGAAAACCCGTCCATTTTCACACTGATACTTTCTATTAATGGTGGAAGAGTAGCTGTAATTCTTACCTGTTTTTCCCTCCAAACAAGCAAGGTTTCCTTATCTGGGGTCTTGGCAGTTCAGACACCCAAAGTGGCAGGGTAGAGGACTCCATGCATCATCAATGCCCTGAATGATGGCAGTCCCATATGTATAATCCTCAAATCAGACATCATCCCTTTTGACAGTTTGGTTTTAACTTTTTCTCAATTTCTCCACTGCAGGCCTGACTAAAACCACCCAAAACCATGTGGGTGCTGTCTAAAATTGTAGGAGTTCACTTTCAAACAAAATAAAGGCAAGGACTTGATAACACAATGACCCTTCTCAGAGAATCAGCTAATCTAGAGACTGGTTACTGATCAGCCTCCCAGTGTGATTTCAGAGTCTTTCCCCATGCCACTGCCTTCTTCCTGAGCTGTCGTGTGCCTCAAGCCCATCGTTAAGACTTCTTTCAGGCTGAATCACTGAACATGCCTTGTAAAGAAAGAGATCTCAGATAATGGAAAGATTTTATCTGTCAGGATTCTTGGTTGTATGCAACAGAAAACCTGAGTTAACTAGCTTTAAATTAAGAAAACTGAAAACAAAGATAACTGAAACATGCTGGAAGAGTTTGTTCATTTCAGGTACAGCTGGATCCATGTGCTATAATGATTCATTGTGGTCTGACTGGTATCTCTAGATCTCTATCTCCTTTTTCCTCTCAGAGACATTCCTTGAGAGCATCTCCTATCCAGGCTTCAGGACAGCAACTCAGTCCAGAAGAGAAGAGTCTCCACCTCTCTTAGAAGTCACAGTGAAAATCTCCTTGCACCTCATTGGCTGTGACTGGGTCACGTGCTCATCCCTGGACCAATCAGAGTGGCTGAAGAGTCCTAATGGTCTTAGTCCCTCTGATAATCAAGGTTGGCCCAGCTACTGGATGAGAGCAGCAGAATGATTTCCCAGGGGAAACTAGTATTTGGTTACTCAAAGGTGGTGTGGAGGATTCTGAGTAGCCACCAAGTGTACACTGCAACAATCATATGCATAATGATATTTATACACTGAAGGGTGATGCACCAAGGCACAGCCTCATGGTCCTCCTCTCTGATGGTGAAACCCATTTACCAATGACCTGTAGTGACTTCTCTGATCAGGTCCCTATGACATTAGAGAGAGAAATCGTCACACTGTTGGGCCACGAAGCAGAAGACTGTGGAAAATAATACTGCAAGACAAATGGGCACTGGGGAAGGGATGCAACTGGCAGGTTGGGGAGAGATTCTGGACAGGGGTCATCAATCTAAATACCAACATGATGACCATGGGAGCCACCACTGACAGTGTTGCTCTGTCACTAACTATCATAACCCCTGCACACAACTTCACTTCTCCCAACAGTCTTATGAAGGTTGTAGTGTCCTCCGATCCACTTTACAGGTAAGACCAGAGAGATGCAGAAGCCTTGAGTAAATTGTCCAAAGTCGCCTCTAGTGATACAGAGATGTGAACCCAGCCCGCTGGCCCCACATTCACATGCTCAGACAGATCTTGAAGAATCACCCAGAACCCAAGCACCAGGACTGAATTGCTGACAGTGGATGCTGAAGCTTCTCAGATCAACTATCTTCTCATGAGAGATGGGGAACCTGAGGCCTCCATACCTTGGCAGCTCTGTCCACCCCAGTGTACGTGTTGGGACTTTTTTCAGTAGCCAATGGCAAAAAAGGAAATTATTTCAGCAAGGAAGGGACTGCATCTAAGTATTCTCCAGGAATAGCTAAATTCTAGACACAATTCAATATGACTTAGTTTCTCTGAGGCTTTGGTGCTATATTCACCTGGTCAGCAGGCTCTAAGTGCCAAGGTGGATGTAGCAAATTCAGTCCCATCTTCCAAGGTTGAGCTCACAGAGCAAAGAGCCACGAGTTTCCAGGAAGTTCTGATTGGACCAACACAAGGCATGTATTTCTCCCATGCTGATTGGCTTAGCCCTGGAAATGCCCCTTGCTGATTGGCTTAAACCTAGGTAGTGACTTTGCCTCTGGCACAACATATGTATTGAAGGGGAAAGTTCCCAAATAAGAAAGGAAGTTGGTCTTGTTCTGTTTCTAAAATGTAAAGTGACAGAGATGCAGGGGTTAAAGAACAACTGCTGTCAGCACCCCGTCTCCTTTGTGAGATAAATTCACTTTCTGCTTATATTACACTGGAAGCAAATTCAAAATGCACTGTAACCCACAGCAACCTCTTCCCAAATGCCATCTGTGTTTTTCAGACTCATCTATTTGTGTTTGGAAAATGAATTTGAAACGATTGACCAGTGGTTCATGGGGTCTCTTGAGTCACTGAGTATGTGAACTCTCCAGTCACTGCTGGTTTGCTCTCGGGTTGGCATGGTCAAGCCATGTATCCATGAATGATGTCATTTGCCTTACAACAGGGACTATTATTTCTCTACAACGCTGTTGCAGAGGAAGGGCACTTCTTCATCATACTCATTTTGATGAACTACAGTCCCTTATGAAAATTCAGTTCAAGTTTTTATCAGAGCCTCTGCAAAGGGCCCAGAAGATAAGTGCTACATCAACACAATGTGTAGCTTGACACCAATGGTAGATAAATGTGGATTGTGGCTTGGAATGAATTTTCCTACTTAGGGGTCACTATCTCCCAAAGAGCTATGGGTTAGCTCAGCAAATGAAAGGGAGGTGAAAGACCAATCTTAGAAGCAATGCATTGAGTCGCCACAGAGGTTCCACAAAAAACAAAGGCAGGATGCCACTGTGGAGCCCTGCCATTCTCGGGATGGCCCACTCCTGTAATTCAGATCTCCTGGAGACAGAGGGACCAGCTCACTCATTCCGTGTGAGGACAGGCAGGCCGTCTCTATCAGACAGTCACACAGAAGATGTACCTGATGGCAGTGAAGCTGGACTGTCAACTTGATTCAAGAGCTGCTGAAACCATGAGCCAAATAAAGCCTTTAGACTATAGTGTTGAGTATTTTGTCCCAGCAATGGGCAAGCTGATCCATGCACATCTCATAGGGAAAGGTAATTCACCAAGAGAAAATCCAGGTACCTTATCAGAAGAGGAGTAGTTGGCAAAGGCCTCCCCAAATCAGATTACCCACTGGCACCATTGCCTGTCTGTGCTCCAGATCCCACTTCCCCTTGACATCATCCCTGGACTTGCCCAGGTGTAACCTGGAAAAGCCAGCACCCTGCTTCCCCAGTCAGTTGCTAAGACAGAAAAACTGGCACATCCATGGGGACCTGAAGCCCAGAAAATTCCCCGCAGCTTTGCCTGGGGTCGTGGAAAATGGGGAGCTAGGTGGATTCAGTTGTGCCAAGAGACAGAGGCAGGGGTCCAGCAGGTCGAATTAAATAGACAAGCAGAAACCGCAAGGAATCTGTTCAAAGACACTGCGTTGGGTAAAACAAAGATGGCTACAGAAGGACATGCATGCTACAATTCTGCTCATCTAAAATTTTTAAATGTGTCAAAAATATATAATATTTGGAAGAGTGGACAAATTCAATAGAACTACAGTATATGTGGCACAGGAACCCAATTAGGGGGATATCACTTTTTGGTGAGGGAAAGGGAGATTTCATGAAAGACAGGCACACAGGACGTTGCCACGGCCCTTCCAAAGTCTGTTTCTCAGGGAAGTGGGAGCTACCCAGCTGCTTATCACCTGAGTACTCTGTTCCTTGTTCTCCTTCCTGTGGGTCTGAAATGCTGCGAACAAGACCAAGCTGCAAGTGCCCAAGGCATTGTCTTCTCTGCCCCAGAATGACTCCTGTGAGTCCACACACTCTCCTCAATAACCTCCAAAATATGGGGGCTCTCGGCACAGTCCAACTAGCACTGGGCCATGCCTGCCTGCTCTTTCCAGATCCCTTTGGATTTGTTCTGTTTCATTCGGGCAGAATGGGGAGAGGGCAAACACACCCTCTTTCTGCAGTGCTTGCTGTTTTGTGATCTGTCCACTGAGCGGTGACTGGGGACTTGGGGAGGAACAGCTACAGCAGCGGTCTCCCCATAGGGACCTGGACAAGCTCCAGCTGGCCTGAATCAGAACACTTGTCAGGTATGATTCTGCACAGGGATCTGAGTGGAACCACAGCTTGGGCTGGACACAAGAGGCTCATTTGGGCCCAGGGGTCAGGCTGCCTGGCCCCCAGCCAGCCTGTCTGGGTCTGGAGCACAACGTCTGAGACACTTTTCTTTTCAGTTTTCCCCTTTCCCTTTTAAATGCAGCACTCCCGGGCAGGGTGGCTAATTGAGCTGTGTCCACACTGTAGCCAGAGCTTCTAGACCACTGAGGCTTGTCTCTGGGGGCAGAAAAGAGCTCAGCGCAGGGACAGAACCCAGGAGCTTGGAGGAGGAAGACAGGTACTGCAGGACAAGTCACCTCAACTGCCATTTCCCTGCCCAGCCTGGGGGCTTACACCACACTGCTGGGGGCAGGAAGAATGGCTTTACCTCAAAGTCAGTGTGTAATGTCACCTCCTCTCGTACAGTATTCTGGGTTGGGCTGGACTAGGCCCATCAGAGAAATGATTCTAAAGAATTTAAGTATACTACCAATAATAGCCAGTCAGAGGCTCTTGCACTATTTAGAGAAAACAGGCCCAGAGCCTTAGGCAGAAGCAAATCAAAGAAGGAGGGAAGGATTTATACAGCCTCTGAGTCAACAAGAAAAGCCACAGTGAAAATTAAAGTGGAAACATCTGTGTGGAATATTCCCTCTGCAAAGAATGTCTGCAAACATGTGGGTCTCAGGAACCAACACCTGATTCACAAACTTGAGTCATATCTATTGTCCCCTGTAAGAGGAGGGATGAATAATTCAGCTTAACCACTAGTCATCTTTCTGCTCTGCCTTCCTCAGAACACTGGCTTGGTTTCCAAGCGTGTCTCCTCATGTTCACATAATAGCTGCTTTGATTCCAACCCCTTGTCCTCAACCGTTTTCAGAGCCAGAAAGTAGGGTTCCTTCTAGGGTATCGTTTTATGAAGGAAGAAACGCTTTCCCAGAAAACTTTTCCCATCCCAGAATATTTATCCTATTATATTGGTTGGATCTGGGCCCAGTGACTGATCCTGACTTTGCAGAAGGATGGGCAGGAAGTTTAGGGCAAGTTTAGGCTCTGTAGCAGAAAGAACTGCATGCAAGACAGAAAGGGCTAGGGCAGACCACTGGGTCGGTGACCCTTAGCTCTTGCCATTGAAAGGAAGCTAAGCCTTTGTCCAGTTGGAGCTGACCCTTTGCTGAGAACAAGGTGTTATGAGCACCTGTCTCAGCACTGCGGGTCACATAGTGGCATCGTGGATCCCACGCACGACATGCTAGAAATTAACCCACTGCCAGTTCTTGGGGCAATGCGAACTCTCCTAGACATTTCCAAATGTTCTCTGGAGAGTAGGACAGTCCCCAGGCGATAGCAAGGACCCCTAAGTATGTGAACTTCATCCACAAGGCTCAGGGACTGTGGTTCCCAGGCAGGGTGGGGTAGGGAGGTGGCTGTCAAAGCAGGTGGGAGAGAAAGTGTCAGGTGCATACTGGGTCTCATCCCCACTTTCAGTCACTTTTTTCCTTTTCTGATCTGTTTTGCAAATTGAGTTTTTATGAAAGGTTTTCTTTGAAGAACAAGTTTACATGTGCAAGTACTTGAGAATACAGTCAGTGGAGTGAGGAGAATTCAAAATTGTCTTTTTTGGTGGGAATAATCAGCCATTATAGTTCTCAGCAGATATGTCTGGCTGGATTTTTTGACACTTGATGAAATAAGTTGTAAATAGTTGATAGACTGTTTTCTTTTGCTTCACACTTTTGGGGAACATCTATTTCCAGGATTCAAGCCCCAGGTACACCAAAGATAGATTTTAGAAACTCCTGTGTGCTGGCCTCAAAGTCATAGAAAACTGGCTGGGGGAGAGAACCAGGGGCCTCACCAGGAGGTGATCCCGGCCAGGAAACCATATCATTTTCATTGCTTTGTTGGGTTGGGTTTTATTCTCTTTTGTTTTGTCTGATTATGTTAAATCTGATGGCATAAGCAGCTATTTGAAAGGTAAGATCTATTATGGTAGCCATTTTGAATTTACTAGTGACTTGTTTTGAAGTCCTTTATTTCATTCACTGTTTTGGTTTTATTGTTTCTATTCTCTTCTGTTCCATTTTTACTATGTTTGAAAGTATCTGTAGCTATTTTAAAGACAACAAAAGGCATGGTAACTAATGTTGGTTTCATAAGGTTTTGAAGTCCTGAATCACTTATGCTGGTTTATTTTTGATTGGTTTTATTCTGCTGTTTTCCTTGGTTTTATCCTCTTTAAAATTAAAAAAAAAAAAGTCAGGAAACTAAACATTTCAAAGTCACTCTGGCAGGGGGTCAAGTTATCTCTTCTTTTTTTTTTCCCCCTTCTTCTAATTCATTCATTTTTGGTGTGTTAACAGATAGTGGGAGAATCTAGGTTGTGCTTTTTTTTTTTCTTTTAGAATGGGAAAAATAAAATTTGGCTAGAGCTGACACCTCCAGAGCCTGCATAGGAAGCATTAGGTGTGGTTCTGCTGTTTGCCCTCTAATGTTGGCTGACTTGAGGTGGGCGGGGCTCCTTCCCGAAGAGAGCTTTAATGGTCCCACCCAGCAATAACAAGCACTGCCTCAGGCGTTGGTAGAGATTGAAATGTCCCAAGCCATCCTTTTTCCAGGGTGATGACAAGTTAATTCGGGCACTGTTCCAAATGTTATTTATCAGATTCTAAGAGGCATCATCCTGGCGCCTGGTTGTGCCGGTGGCACTTGCTGGGGGTGTTGCTATGGAGGGCACAGAGGAATCTGGCTTTCTCTCCTCAGCCCAAATCCCACTGGGACCGCTGTTTGGTTCTGGCCCTGACCAGGCACCATGGAGACAGGGCAACAGGCAAGGAAAATGACTCACCTGGCTCAGAGCCTAGAAGATGAATGCTGATGCCTTCCTGAGTACAAAAATAAGATTATGGAGAAACTGAGTTCAAAAAAGTGTCCTGCCTTAAATGATAATTCTTTTTAATCTGTCCACATGAACACGTAATAATTTGAGATCCTAAGAGTCCAAGACACAACCATCAAGTAAGTCAAGTTTATTAAATCAATGATTTCCTCTCCACACCTCTCCCTCTTGGTAGGCATGGCTAGAACTTACCAACAGACCAAATTCTCCACTTCTGAGCTCAGGGGAGTTTCAGATGTCCACATGCATGGACATGTGACCACCCTCAGCCAATGAAATTAGAGCAGAAGTTACATTAAAGAACTGCAGTGGGATTCTACACACTCCATTCCCTTGCTCTATCATTGTCAAGAACACATGTTGAGGGGCTCAGCCTCCATCAAACATGGCCACTGAATGGCTGATGAACAGAGACCCCCATAGACAGCTCCTACTAGACAATAAGTGTGAAAGGAAAAAAACTTTGGTTGTGTTAAGCCATAGAGATCTGAGTCTTGTTTGTTACTGCAGCATAACATTGTCCATCCTGTTTATTATACCCAACATCTGCCAGGATACCCAATAAAAAGATGCGTTAAAGGCCCACAGCTTCCTCTACACTTGTACCCCTAAGATTATTGGTTGTCAGCTTCCTCCAGCCTTCCTACCACCCCCGGAAAAAAAATCAGGACTGTTGGAGAAGACAGTTGCTGACTTCAGCTATGGCCCCCACATGGGATCTGATGCGAGAGGAAGGAACCTTGAAAGTGCTGACATCAGACATGGCCACTTTAATGGCTACATTAATGGAGATTTAAATTTAGAAATAGAAGTGATCTGTTGACAGGAATGAGCCTGCGGGACTTGGGTACTTGGTGCCATCTGAGATTCTTTGAGCTAAATAATTGTTGTCACCCACGTTGTCAGCATCTTATGTCTATTAAGGAGTGGGACGAATATGCTTTTACTCAAGAGGCTGGACGACATGTCTCAACCACAGCTACTGAAATCCAAATAACTGCACTTTCTTTTGTTCCATGAAGAGGGAGTTGTGAAGAGATGTGAGGAAATTGGCCAAGTTGAAGCCTAAACCATCAAAATTAACTTCATTTTATTAAAAAAAAAAATCTTAGCTCAGTGTAGTACACAGTGTTGATTCCCCCCACCACCTGCCACTCATACTATTTGTAGTAACAAAATATTCCCCATGTATTTCCCGGAGACCACCCCCTGTCCTGCAGTTGCAAGCCAAGAGAAATGAAAACATATGTCCTCACAAATATGCGTATAATAATGTTCACAGCAGCAGGATTCACAATAGCCAAGAAGCAGAAACAACCCAAAGAGCCATCAACTGCTGAAGGAATTCAAAACACAAGCTCACGAAAAAGGGCATACTCTGGTGTCTCCATAACAATGGAATAACATTCAGCAGCACAAATGAGCAAACTACTGTGTCCATATACACCCTAACCTGGGTGAATCACACAAGCATTATGCTGAGCAGGGGGAGCCAGGCTTAACAAGCCACATCTGATTCCATTCGCTGACATTCTTGAACTAAAAACATGCCACATACTATCTGATTCCATTTGCTGACATTCTTGAACTAAAAACATTAGAGACAGGCGAATGGATCCATGGTTGCTAACATTTGGGGGAGGGGAGAGAAGAGAGGCTGACCACACCCAGTGAAATCTGGGGGGACTGTGGCAGGCCTGTGTGTCCTGATTCTCCGGGGGAATTGGAGACTACATGGGTGGTGCAATATAGGCCTGTGCACGCATGAACAGTCCATTTTACTGCATGATCATATAAAAAAAACTTTCCGTGGTTGAAATTGGGCCTTTGGACTCTAAATCGATCTTCTGCATCAGAGGTTCTTTGAAAATTAATTGGGTGCTCTTTTCATCAACACTGAATCTTTGAAGAAAATATACATATTCAGTTCTTGACAGCTGACTCCTGGAGGTTTTTCTTTTTCTTTTTTTTTAAAGTAAAATTTAACATTAAGTGTTGATTTTGTTGGTATGGCATACAATTAGCTGAGTTCATTTGCATGTTTGGTTCAATTCAGGTGAGCAAAAAATGTTTATGTCATTATATAAGTAAAGGATTCACATTTAAGAAAACACAGAAATGTAATTTTTTTGGAAAATGAAGGTGCTTGATTTATAAGGCTCATCTTTCATCAGGGGTTCCAAAGTTTCCAATCCTACAGTGCTCATGATTGTTCTGAGATCTGATAGATGAGAGATCACGGGGTCTCTGAAACCCAGATCCTGTTTAATATAAACATTCAAGGGATCTGAAATGCAGTGGGACAGGCATGGAAGAAGCACAAGCAAGGAGAGGGAGGGAGAAGAGCACTGCTGACTCTAGAGAAAACTGCATAAAGAGACGCTATTGTCAGAGCAGTGTCAGAGACTCCTCACTGCTTCACCTTCCTTTTTAACTGAGTCCTGCTGTCATTTACAGTGGCTATAGTCCTACCCACGAAAAAAAAGCCACGCTGTCTTGCACCTCACATGCACAAGACACAGACCTGGCCAATGGTTGCTATGCATAAGACACTGAGTGGGACTTCCGGGAAAACTCTTTAGCTGACTCAGCAGGCAGAGCCATTTGCCACTGCCTGTCCTGTTGGCTGGAGCAGTGGCAGCCTTCTTGAGAGCATGAAAGCAGGGCCCACAGGAAAGAGAAGAATGGGAATGTAGAAAGAATCTGGGTCCTTGGTGTCGTTATAAAAACATTTCTGCAATTCTTACCTGTACACTAATTTAACATGAGGGAAAAATAAACCCCCTGAGTTGTTTGGAGAGTATAACTTTAGCCAAAACAAATCTCAGCAAATTTTATGCCTATCTTTCAACCACCCATAGCAAACCACCTATGATGGTGTGCGAATCTCTCCTCTTTCCAGGTGGGCCCTTCCATAATCTGAGATGACATACTTGTGCTGCTTTTCCATTTTCATGAAAAACATCAAATTACAATATATCATTTTCATTTCACCATGCCAACAAAACCTTCTTTGAAGTCAATAATAAGAAATCTCATCCCAAGGGTAATTTCCTGATCATCAAATTTGTGAATATATATTTTAATTTGCTGCCGCTCCTGGCATGCCAGTTGGTGGGTGTGCTTCACCCTGGAGGGTTCACTGCTGCTTCTAAGGCGGATGCAAATCAATCCTCAGACAACCTTCAATTGTATGTGTTTGCTAAGAGGCCTCGTAGAACAGGAAATCAAAGAGCTGGATGAAGCTTCAAGAATAATTAGTGTTGAGCTATCACTTGTATAGTAGAGCGAGTGTTTATAAGAGTTGTCAGCAAAGAGAAGCTCCTGGCGCCCTCATGGCATTGCTCAGTTTTATGAAAAACGATAGCTATTCTAGAACACACCTGAAAGGATGAACTTCCTGTGCCTCTCCTAGCTGTCTCTGGTCCAGGCATTTTTTGAAAGCTCTGTATCCTTTCGGAGCCCTCTCCAGAGTGAAGTTTGTGTGCTGCCTGCTTTTGACACCTGTCTCTCTTCTCAGTTAAAGCACTGATGAACTGATGGCTTTTATCTGGTCGGTGCAGTCTGCACAATCTGTCTGCTCTCTAGCCACGAGGAGGATGACAGTGTGAATGTCTGTCTTCTCCTTTGAGGATATGCAGGCACAGAAGGGGAAAAATTCCCCTGCTCTGGAACAGATTCCAAAAGATCCTAAGAGATAAATCCCCACATTTGTCATAGCCCACCAGCTCTCCCCATCACGAGTATTCCGTCTGCTGCTCACCATGACTGTTCATCCTGTTTTCCCCTCAAAAATTGGCAAAGGAGTATGAAGAATCAGTAATGTTAAATTTCCAGCTCTCTGGTTAAGAAGGGAAGGAGCCAAGCATGTGCGGACTAGTCAGTATAAATTCCAGATGTAGCCCCAGGAAGAGGTGTTCGGGGCATGTAACTGCTATTTTAATGTAATAGGAGCCATTTGACTTTCGAAGATACAGTTTTTAATTTCCCAAATATGTGCGTTTATCAAGGTATAATTCTCAAAATGTTAAAAAAAACTGTATAGGTTTATCAAAATTTAATGCAAAACAAATAGGCTGGTGAAATTGATTTAAAACAGAACATGAGAACAAGAATTTTATGTAGTTACTGAAAATAGAAGGAATGCTACAATTCAATGGTTAAATTAGATACAATCACTTCAATATTTTAGTCGGCAATAAAACTATAACTGTAAGACAAGCCTGGTGGCTCATGCCTGTAATCCCAGCACTCAAGAGACTGAGACAGGAGGATTGTTGCAGGTTCAAGGTCAGCCTGAACTGCAGAGTAAAACCCTGTCTTAAAAAGCCAAAAAACAAAACAAAACAAAAAAAAAAAGTATATCCTTAGTGCCTATCAGAAAAAGAAATACTTTAAGTTTTCTTCATGTTAACCTTTACTTTTCCAGAGTTGTAAAATGTCAATGGTAAATAAAGGTTGTGCATCCCTTATCCAAAATACTGTGATCTACAAGTGTTTAGAGGTCAAGTTTTCATTTTAATTTTGGAATATTTGTATATGAGCCATCCTGCAGGTGGGACTCAAGTCTAAACACAAAACTTATTTATGTTTTCAAATACACTTTATACACAGACTGAAGATAATTTTATACTATTTTTAAAATAATTTTGTGCATGAAACAAAGTTGCCTCATATGGAATTTTCGCTTGTGGTGTCCTGTTGGGGTCTAAAAAGTACCTATTTGGATTTTTGAAGCATTTCAAATTTTTCAGATTAGGAAAGCCCAATCTGTATGGCCTTTCAAGCATTTGTCAGACTGTCCTCTGCCCAAATCCCAACAGATCTCTCAGTCATCTTGATACTTTATTTTCAAGTTTCAAGTATTTTTTGTGAACTTACATATGAACTTTCCCCCAATACCTCAAAGATAACTACAGAGATTTGACTGCAACTTTCTTAACTTTAAGAAACACACGTATTCAACCATTTGTTTACTCAACAAGACATTGGCTGGAATTCTATCCTGTGTCAAGAACTCAACTGGGGGGCCACAGGAAGGTGAACAAAAAGCCAGCCACTTCCTGTGAGTCAGGGCCATGTGTGGGCCACTGGGAGGACAAGCAGATGCCAGCCCCTCCTGGCATGTGGGCTGAGAAACAAGAAGAGCCAAGGTGTGTCCTCCCCTCACCCCGGAGTGACCAGCTGATCCAGAGAAACACAGGCTGAGATGATAGCTATTGAAGTAAAATACAACTTAATGCTTGTAGTGTTTAGTGTTTCACTGACTTTGCAGGCCTAAATCTGGTAATCTGATCATCTATTTAGAGGATAACAATGCATAGTATTCTATGGGAGATCTCCTTCTGAAAGTGGTAGCCATTGTTAATCCCCTATTGTCTTGTTTTAAAGTCCTGTATCATTTTCATTGTCTGGTTTAGTTTGATTTGATTTTATTCTGTCTTGTCTTATTTGATTTTATTATACTTGATGGCAGGTGCAGCTATTTCAAAGATAGCAAGATATATTATGGTGGCTATTTTGGATTTACTAATATCTTGTTTTAAAGTCCTGTGTTGTATTCATTGTTTCGTTCTTATTGGTTCTATCTCATTCTGTTTTGCATGATTTTCCTATGTCTGATGGTAGGGGCAGCTATTTTGAAGACAACAAGAGGCATTATGCTAGTCACTGTTGATTTCCTGTTATCTTGTTTTGAAACCCTGAATCACTTACACTCTTGTTTTGACTGGCTTTATTCTGCTTTATTTTGCTTGGTTTTATTCTCTTTAAAATAAAAAATTAAAATAAAAAGCTCAGTTGGACAGTGAGGAAACAGAAATAAACAAGGCCTGGTCCAACCTGAAGAAACAAAACCCTGAAATTAATCAACCATGTCACCTGAGTTGTTAGAAGCAGCAATGAAGTTTCACTGGATGAAGGAGAAGGAGGAAGCAATTCTGATTCACACTGGGGACTAGTGGTTCTCCTACTCCACTTTACGTTGTAGTAAAGAAACCCTTGCGATCTGAGGCTAGAAGTCCAAAAGCAAGATGCTGGCATCTGCTGAGCATCTGGCAAGGCCTTGTTGCTGCATCTTAACCTGGCGATGCCGTCACATGGTGAGACAAAACTAGCATGCTGGCTCCAGTCTCTGTCTCACCTTATAAAGCCACTGATGCCATCATGGGGCCCTGCACATGGCTTCGTCTCACCGTAAGTACTTCCCAAAGGCTTCACCTCTACATCCCATCAGCATATGAATTTAAGGATTATACTTCTAACACATGAACTTTTGCAGATGCACTCAGACCACGGCAGAGGTGGACATCAGTTAGGCAGGTTCAGTGTTTCTTGAGGACTTACTAAGTGCAAGCACGTGACAGGCTGGGAAAGTCCAGATACGCGGGCATGTGGACATGGGCTTGGAGGCCTCTAGGACTGTTTCCAGGCCGGACTTGTTTCCTGCTCTTCTACCCAGGACTGCTGTTTTCCCCCAGAGGACTCCACTCCCACTCTGTGGCCATCTTCAGGGAACTGATAATGCAGGTCCTCTAGCCAGAGGGTAGCTCCAGGCCCAAGCTCAGACTTCTCTTGAGGAATTTTATGTCTAGGTGAGTGCTTCCAGAAACAGGAATGGCTGCTGGGCTATTGTCCCAGGACATATGCCTTGAAGAGATTTCCTAGAGTAGACCCAGAACTCACCCTTCGAGAGCCTGAACCCTTAGCTTTTCCTTCTCTCCTCTTTTGTTCCAAGATTTCTGTATTGGTAACAGGCAAGGCTGGCTTCTGTTGCTTACAAACAGAGGGCCTGACTGATAAACACAGCTCCCAGGGAATGCATCGAGGACAGAAGTGTTGGCCTAGGACTGGGGAAACAATACCACTGTGAGGTCTTCACACTGAGAGCCTCTGGGAGCAGCGCAAGTGGGCCGGGCTGTGTTTGGAGCGCCTCTGTCTCCCTGAGGGCTGAGCCCCTGTGAGAGGTGCAACTGAGGGTCCCTTCCCCACATCTTACCAAGCGGGAGATCGGAGCTGATGTAGGCCACAGGAAGAAAGAACAGACTGGACACCCAAACCCACACCCAGACCCACACCCAGAAGAACTTTGTCCCAAGTTACTGTCTATTCTTTGGGGCTGTTTATCGTCCCTAAAACTCATTTGCTATTCCACTAAGATCGCCTCTATCTCCCCACTTGCTTCTGCTCTCTGAAGAGGGTAGCGAAGCTCTCCCATCTCACCAGGTTACCAGGAGATAGTTTTCCTGCGAGGACCCCACGTATGTAAGAATCTCTCAGATCCTTCCTTCTGCAGATCTGTCTATTGCTGGTTAATGTCAGCAGACTCAGATATCAAACCTGCAGAGGGGAAAGAGAAGGTGTCTTCTCCCCTACAGCTGGCAGAAGATTCCATGTACTCCTCCATCCAAGTTGACATCTTTAGCATTGGGATGGGACCATGGCCTGGCTCTTTGGAGACTGTTAGGTCCCAGCTAGGAGAACTCACCTGCCAGCCAGGACATCACATTCTTCAGGCCCTCCTGGGAGCCAGGCATTATGCTAGGGGCAGAGGACATAACTCACCCTCGAAGAGCTTTTAGGAGATGATACAGCTAAACTCCCCAGAGGGACCTGGTTATCAACTGCAGCTTAGCAAGAACACACTCCTGTCATGTGCATGGCATACCAGAAAGAAAAATCTATGTGGGAGCTGACTTTGCCCTTGGGAGACTTCTGAGAGACCTGGCTCTGGGCTCTGTCAGGTCTAGACCTTGATTTCCCGTTTGTGTAGGGCAGGTATCATGATCATGGTGAATTTGGCTTGACCAAGCCCAGCACAGACAGTTCACTTCACCAACCTAGGAGTTACTCACATAGGCCATGGGTCAGTGACTTCATATGGGTTTTTCTGAGGTTTTTGGCAGAGATTCGTACACTTGACCTTTATTCTGTTGCTGCTTTGTGGAGCACTTGGAGCAGTAAAGTGTGTCACATTTTATACAAAAGATGCTTATTATTGATCTTCTCCATATTTATTTGTTCAAAAGACATTTAAGGAGCTTCTGTTAAGGAGCACCGTTCTAGATACTCAAAATATAACACAAGTCCCCACCTGAAAAGGGCCCACAGTTTAACAAGGGAGGTTGATGACAACATGATTTGTATTTTGACAACTACCTTCCCCTACCTACCAATGTGCTGTGAGGAAATGGAAGCCAAGACTCAGGAGTGGGTCCTTGTGGTACAGGTCAAATAAATAGCACCAGCGTTGCCTGGCAACAGGAATTCATTACCTTGAGGACACGTGACCTGAGCTGACCCAATCAAAGCTAACCTCACATTTTTGTGAAAACTGCTGGAAACCAGGACCACTCTAATCCATTGATTGGCCATGTCAATAAAATGGATTCTGGGGTAATTTTATACCCATCTGATCTCCAAGAGTGGTGCCACCCCTAAGATGTCCTAATGACCGCTGAATTTGACACCTGAACAGGGCTGTACTTTAGGCTGCGCCTACAATGATCAAATAATGAACTGACCAAGCTGGACATGTGTAGGAGTGAAAAGGGCACTCTTCACAGTGAGGCCAAAATGACAGACAGTGAGGCCCATCCTGGACAAACCAGCTGTGTGCTCCCCCAGCTCGCAATGGATTCTTCCCGTGGGACAAGGTGGCACACACCTTTAATCCCAGCACTTGGGAGGCTGAGGCAGGAAGATCGTTGTGAGTTTGAGACCAGCCTGGGCTACAAAGTGAGTTCAAGCCCAGCCTGAACTGCATAGCATCTCAAAAAATAGGGCCAGGGATTTAGCTTAGTGGCCTAAGCACTTGCCTGGCAGGTGCAAGGCTGTGAGTTCGATCCCCAGTACCAAAAAAAAAAAAACAAGAAAGAAAGAAAAATGACCTCAGCGCATTGTCACTCACTATCCTTTACTATCCTGACAGCAGCTGGTCTCTGCTTAAGACAGGCAGGGTACAGTTGACCAATAGGTTGAAAGTGGAGGAGCTGCTATCAACATTAAGGAGTCAAACAGGCACACTTGGGGACTGCCTCACTTAGACTGGGCATGTGCTTACCCTCCTGGCAGTAGGGTGGAAGGCTTGGGGATCAGCAGGCTCAGGAAATGCTTTGGAAACAGAATCTTAGTAAGATGCACAACCACCCAAACCCACGACTACAGCACAAGATCCCAAGGGACCTACAGGCGCAGACACCCACAGTGGCCCTTTGAATAGTCATGTTTTCAGAGTTTCTTTATGAATGGAACCTGTCGGGCAGTGCGATGGACTGGACCTCCTTCCTGCCCAGAGTTTACTGGGCCCACCGCCTGCCCCAGCCTGTAAGTACCCCTGGCAGGCTGGCAGCCACTCACTATGCCAACCACTTCCTGTCTCTCCTTTTAGAATTTCCACCCCAGAGCCATAGGGATGGAAACTCCTCATCATTCGTCAAGGAGACAGAGAAGCTCTCCCAAAGGCTATGGAGGGAGGGAGGTACTTCTGTATTTGTTTATGTAACAGGGATTGAATCAAGAGTCTTTGCACTGAGCTCCATCCCCAGTCTTTTTAATTTTTTTTGTTTGTGTGTCCTGAGACAAAGTCTTGTTGAGTCACTAAGTTCCCAGGCTGGGCTCAAACTCGTGATCCTCCTGTCTCAGAACATGTCTGCTCTTGATGAGACTGGCTCTCGATGTGGAGTGGGCCGACCAGGGTGCCTTCTAACACCTTCCATTCTGGAGGGAAAACAAAAGCCTAGTTTTCCAGGAGATGAGAAACACGTCAGGTGGTACGGGCAGCCCGGCTGGTCTGACCTGCCTCCCCCGCAGGAAACACCCTCGGCGCGCAGCCAGCCCTCCGTGCTCACTTTCACCAGCGCTCACATCAGTTTTCCTCGTCTTTTGTGTATGGAAATCACACTCCCTGTCGCCGAGGCCCTGCCCTCGCTGAATGGCTGCCGGCTTGTGGGCAGCATGTCCAGCTGGTGCCTATCCCAACTCTCCCCGGGGAAGAGCAGAGGTGCAAGTCCCTTCATCCTCCCGAGGGCACAGGCTGCCTGGCGAACAAACAAGCAGGCTTAATGAAGCCTATGACAGCTTGTCATCCAGCAGTTAGTGGCCTTGTTTCCCTTCCTGGGATAATCCTGGGTTTCATACAGATAACACCAATAAGAGAAAGCTTCATAGCTAACAGCGAGTTTCTGAAGAACATATGTTTCCGCACAATTTTTGCACCTTTATTGCTCCATGTGACATTGCAATACTTTCCCGTGCCTAACAGGCCCGGTTCCACTCATCTGTCTCACATCTAATTCAAGTCAAAGTCAGTGAAGCGAGCCAATTCCTGGCTTATTTGTGATTTTCCCACAAATTATTCTCACTGATTCTCTTGTGCTACAAGTTTTTTTTTTTTTTTCCAGGAACCAATATCTTTAAGAAATGCTGATATAGTTGCAGATCTCATTTTCTTTTCTGTGTTATTCTCTTAAATGATGGAAATCACCCTTTGGGATCCTAATGAAACAAGTTACCTCTGCATAAATAGTATATTATTATTTTTTATATTTTCTACAGAATCCACAAAGCAAGAGAATGTATCACTATTAACTCCATGAACATAAAACAAATTCTTGGGAAACCTGTACCCTGCTGAATAAAGTTGGTTAAACTCCTGCAGCTCAAAACTCTAGGTCCTCAGACTAATGAGCATGGAGCCACCCTGGGAAACTGTGCCAGGGTTTTATTGTCCCCTTTCAACCCATTTCACAAAAGAATCAGACCCATTTCATAACCACTGCTATGCGGCTCCACCCCTTGTCACCTCCACTGCTACAACCTCCATGAGAGCCACTGTCCCCATCTCCAAGGGTCTCCACTTGTCCCTGTCCCTCCTCCAGGTCTAATCTTAACACAGTGGTCCAAACAATCCTTGTAGCTACAAGTCAGATTACTTATTCTGTCATAGGCAATAGTCTGAGATGTCCAGCTCTTCTGCTCCCTGGAATATATTCCTTCTCCTAGAGTGTGGTCAAGAAGTGCCAATAGAATATTGCCAATGACTGTCACTCCATCCATTAGGTTGCTAATCAACTGACTTTGAGTTCATCAAAAGGTAGAGGACTGGGTGGGCCTGACCTAATCAGGTAAGCCCTTGAAGGGATGAGATCTTCTGCATGTACTTTGAAGAAGGCCACATGGCAAAGACCTGAGAGTGACAGGCAGAAGCTGGGAGTGGTGACCAGTTCACAGCTAGCAAGACAGTGGGACCTCAGCCCTCAGTCACAAGGAAAAGAATTCTGCCAACAGCGTGAGTGGCTGTGGTAGTGGACCTTTCCCTACTGTACCCATGGGATGAAGATGTGGCAGCCAATATCATGACTTCAGCTCTGTGGGATCCTGAGGGAGGACCCAGCTAAGACATGCTGACCATAAACTCTAGTGTAATACATGGGTGTGTTGAAACCGCTGGGTTTGTGATCATGTATTACACGCTATGATGGTTAATCCTGGTTGTCAACTGGATTGGCTTGAGAGCTGTCCAAGGGATTAGTAAAGCACATTTCTGTGTGGGTCTGGGTGGAATGTGGCAGCATGATCTTGAGGTCTATATCTGTCACTGGTCCCTTCCCCTTGGGCTCATCTCTGCCCTCTACTTCCTGAATGCCATGATTGACCCTGTCTTCTACCACTGTGTCCTTTTACCATGATGTTTCTGCATTGAAGCCAGCCAATCATGGCCTGAACTGTAGGAAAGTGGGAGCCAAAACAAATCTCTTCTCCTTTAAGTTGTATAGGTGTCTGATCATTTGTCCCAGCAATACAATGGTAACCAATACAATCCCATCAAGAGCAGGGTTTTTGTGGTGACTATATCCGGGTCAGAACCCTTTCAAACTGGTTTGCAGGAGAAGTTGAGGAAAGCTTGGGAATGCAGATTAAAGAAGTCCCAGAAGGCTGAAGTAAAGCTTGACAAGTGATTCTGGCATGAGCTCTAAAAATCGGAATGCTGATAGGAAGGTAAACAGTAAAGATTGTGCTCATGAGGTTTCAGATAGGAACAAAGACCTATTCCGACTTAATCTAGACTATATTCATGTTACATTCTGGCAAAGAACTTTACATTTTTTTCATATCCTGACACTTTGTGTGAGTCTGAGTTTAAAGGCGACAGACTAATCTGGCAGAGAAAATTTCAAGGCAGCACAACATTCCAGCAGTAGCATAGGTGAAACTGTCAATTTTAAGCCAGATTTATGAGAACTGGGAGCAAAAAACACAGCAGAAAGATTCAGAAAAACTTACCCAAAAAAATTAAGATATAGTATGTACAAGTAAAACTCTCTATGACGAATGTGATCACTATGTATGTCGAAAGTGTGCCAATCAAATTAATTTCTTAAAAATTTAGTTTGGTCAGAAAAGAAGCACATATGAGGTTGAAGCCAAAGAAGCTGTGGTTGCCGAAAAGAGCAGCACTGTTAAAAAAAAAAAAAAAGTCAAGTACTTTGCACTGAGACATTAGGAAAGATGACTTAAGAACCTCTCACAATTCAGCAAGACTACATCCATCACAAGCTCCCAAGTGTAAAAGTGCAAACTCCTTTGAAAGACTTTGTTTTGAGTAGAGGACCCTAGGGCACCATGCTCACTCAGGAGCTCCTTAAGAAGTCTTTCCCCATGTTCACTCATCCAGACACTCAGAGCCTGCTGCAGCCATAGTACAAGGGGGGTAAGCTATCACTCAGGCTGGCAGCAAACCTTGGCATCATCCAGATGGTGCTGATTTTGCAGGCATGCAGAATATAAGAACTGTGGGGTCATGGAGGCTTCCACCCAGGTCTCAAAGGAAGACCTGGGAGGCCAAGCAACATGTGACAGAGTTAAAGTCTCTGCTTCAAGTCCCTCGAGGACAATGCATTAACCTATGGGAGTGAAGTCAAAGGTACAGTGGAGACCCTAGGAAGTTAGAGATGACTGGAAAATGAAACATCTGTCAAGGAAACCTGAGGAGAGCCTGCCCAAGAGAGGGGCCATGTGTGATACAATCAGCAAGACTACAAGGGTTCTGTGACTCCATGCCACCCAAGCCCTCTGGAACTCTCACTTACCCAGATGCTAGACATGGAGCTACAGAACCTAATGTTTGCTCTGCTGGGTTACAGTCTCGCTTTTGTCTGATATCTTTCTATTCCCCTGCTCTTCCCTTTTGGAATAGGACTGTCAGTACCATGTGCCATTTTACTTAGGGAATATGTTATTGGTTCTTTGAATTTTATAGGTGTTCACAGCTAAGAGTTTGCCATGAGTCTTAGAGGGGACTCTTGTCTTGATCTTTTGAGCAATGCTCTAAGGGTTGAGACTTTGTAGAAGGAATTGGTGCAGTTTCAGTTGTATGCTGGATAGTTACATCATGATAGGTGAAATTATAGCCCCATTTAGAGATGAAGTGTGGTGCGTCTGAGTGTCCGGATGATGAAGAGTGGACTTGTGATGGTTAAACTTCATTGAACTGAAAGTCACCAGAGGATTAGTGAATTGCACTCCTCTATGCTTGGGCGGCTCATGGGAGCATGGCCTTGGGAGTATACCTGGTCCCTGGCTCCTTCCTCTCCAGCTCTTCCCCTATTCTCTGCTTCCCATATGTCATGTGTTGAGCAGGTCCCTTCCATCACACCCTTCTTCCATCTTGTCTCTGCCTTGAGGCCAGCTGACTCAGACAGGAACCTCTAAAACAATGAGCCAAAATAAACTCCTGCTCTAAACTACAGTGTCAGGTATATTGTCCCAGCAGCAGGAAAGGGACAAATGCACATAGTAATAGAAAGCTTAACACATTCCTCTACTGTAAACCCTCCTTGGCCTTCCAACTTACTGATAAAACCAAGACCCTCACGGTGACACAAGGCCCTGAAAGGGTCTGGCTTCCCTTCTTCTCTGAACCTCTCTGTACACTTGTCCCCCTCCTTCACTGCTGTGGTCACACTGATCTCCTGCTTCTTCTCAAACATGCCAGCCATGGCCCTGCCCCAGAGCCTTTACACCTTCTATATCCTCTGCCTGGAGCATTTTCTCTATATATCAGCCTGTTCCCTACTTTCATGTTCTTCAGGTCTCTGTCCCATGCCAGTGTCCTCTGAGGACGCCTGCTTACACCTTGATCCAATCAGCCCTGGCTTTGCTTCTGCTTTAGCTCCAGCCCTCTCCAAGGACACATTGGATACATTCTGTCCTTTTATTGATTGTCCCAGGCCAGAATATGAACTTCACCTCCTCAGGACCTTTATTACTTTCCCCTTTTGCTTCATACTTTCAGGGAAGAGTTGGAAAATCAGGCAAAATTGTATTTGTCGGCATCCTGAATGCCAGGTGAAACGAACCACATGAACTTGAAACCACGCACAGCAACAAAGACAAAAAAACACAGAGGTCCATAAAATCTTTCCTTGGCATCTCCCAATCATTATGCTTTTCAGAGAAACTAATCAAACCCAGAGCTCCAGCCTCGGTGTGCATCGTTTTGTTTTAATCAGTGTTTCCTCGCCTGCTCAGCAGCCACTGCAGCTCCTGGGCCCCCAGGTGCCCATCCGGTCCTGGAGACCTCTGCACTTTGGAGAAGGGAGGCCGGGGAGAGGAGTCGCTGCCTCCTCAGTCACCGCCCAGATGCACAGCACCAAATGTCAGCCAGGAATGGGGTCTGAGTGATGAGGAGCTGCTCTGTTGGACCATTTGCATAATTGGAAGGCAAAGCTAACAGCAATAAAGAAAATTAACATGGACATCCAACGGTTTATGAGGCAGACAATGAAAAATAGAGCAGAGGGCATTCAACACGCTAGGCCTGCTACTCTTTAGAGAGTGGTGCGGGGGAGGTTGGGTTAAACCAAGGGCCGTGCTGGGTTGCCATCCAGCTGCCCCTTCCCCAGCTGTGCACCCTGGCCGGCTGCCTCAGGGCCTGCCTGGTCTGTAAAGTGGAGCAGCCCCATGAGAAGTGTTTTTGTCCTGGGGGCCATTGAGTGTCCCTAACTCACAGGAGATGCAGAATGCAGGCTTCTGCGCCCTGGTGTTTCCCAGAGCAGGGCTCCACCCAGCACATGCTCACCTGCTCCAAGGAAGTGGTTTATGGACTGGAGGTGGGGACAGTCACTCCCTGCTTTCCAAGAGCCACTTCTGGGCAGGAGCTCAAGAGCCTGATTTGCCAGGTGTCCTTTGTCCTGCCTGGGTCCTAGTGGGAGCAAACAGGAGTGGCCCTCAGTCAGTGTCCCCAGTGGGGATAAGGAGGGCAGAGCCCAGTGGACTAGAGAGGACACGCAGAGGGAGCCAGAAGCCAAGTGCCTTTGCTGTTTACACCCCATTTTCCTGCAGGTGATCCAGCATGTTCTGATTGCAGGAAATTTTTCTAAGGTGGGCTGAATAATGACCCCCCCACAAAACCTGCCTACCTCCCGATCACCAGAACCCATGAATAGGTGGATTTATAGGACAAATGGGAACTTATCAATGTGATTAAATTAAGGATCCCTGGATTGTTCAATGTCATTTCAAGGGTCCCTATCAGGGAGGAAGATGACAGTAAGAGGAGAGAGAGAGAGAGCGGATGCCAGAATGCCACCCATCTGGCTTTGAGGAGGACGGAGGTGGGGGATGAGGACGTGAGCCAGAGAGTGCAGGCGGCTCCTGGAAGCTGGAAAAGGCCAGGAAACAAATGTTCCCAATTGCAGCCCCGTCCACCCATTGTAGACTCCGGAACTGTCAGAATAAATGAATGTTGTTTTAACACACTAAGTTTGTGACTGTTTTACAAAAAAATTTGAAAATATTCTTGCCATAGCTAACTACATTGCAATGCATATCCTTTTCCACTTTGATATAGGTGGGTATTTCCTGAAGTTAGATTTTTAAACAAAAAATGTATCTTATAAATGTGTGAGTTTTTTTTTGTGTGTGTTAGGTGGTCAATTGGGGTTTGATTTGGTTTGTTTTTGCTTTGTTTTGTTTTGTTTTTGTACTGGGGATTGATCCCAGGGTCTTTTCCCTGAGATCTTCAATCCTCTTCATTTCAGTTACTTATTTAATTACTTATTTTTGAGACAAGGTCTTGCTAAGTCACTAAACTGCCCAGATTGGGCTCAAACTCACAATCCCCCTGCCTTGGCCTTCCAAAGGGCCAAGATTACAGATATGTGTCACCACACCCACCTGTGTGGTTTTCTTTTTGTAAGAGTCAAAACGAACTTTCTGTTAAAGAAAATTTCATTCAAAATGTATGAGTTTAAATACAAAATCCCTCTTAATAATCCATAACTCCCCATTTAATATAAAGTTCCAAGTAATTACCACCCATGGTCCCCCAATATTTTTGTTGAATTAATCATAAGTATAGTTTGTGGCTGGCCTGGGGATGGTAGGTTTTGCATTTCTTGGAGTGAAACAACCCACAGAGACCTCTTGCTGAGAAGGAATTCAGCACCCTCTGCCACTTGCCCTCCCCTTGGTGGCTATTTGCCCTCACCCTGAACATGGCTATGAACTAGCATCCTCTACTGTGTGCAATCTACAGGAAGTGGACTTGAGGGTGTCCCCCGGTTCCAGATCCCACTGTCACTTTGCAGTTTGCTCCCCTGTACTTAGCCCAGGAAGGACTTGGGAAAAGTCACCAACTCCAGGAGCATCAACCTTGCCACCCCCTCCAGGCCTGTCTGATGTTCTCTGAGTTTATCCCTAAAGCCTGTTCCTCTTTCATTCTCCTCCCAGGACCCTGCAATGGAGCAGGCCTGCGGACTAGACAGGATTCTTAATGGCTGGTTTGATTGATCAGGACTCTACTGTTCTCTCATTTCGGTGCACAAAGGTTACCTTGCTCCAGAAACAATCAATGGACCGCTAATGTATGTGGGCATGTCTCACCCTCGCTCAGGCCACAGGACATTTTATAGACAGACTGCCAAGTCCTTTTGAAGCTGTGAGTGTTGGGATTGCTTCTGTAGCTGAGCCCATGCTGGAACACGCTGGTTTCAGGCCTCTGTGCAGCTGATTCCTTATAAGCTGCTAATGGCTTCTTGGGGAGAGGAAAGTGAGGTTGGACAGCTGCCCATTAAGACAGGGGAAAAGAATGTCTCACAGAAGATGGGAGGTGTCATTAACCTTCACAAGGACACCAACCACTCCAGTGGCCCGGGCTGGAAATGAGGCCTTTGAAGGTATCTGCGGCTTTGCTGGGCACACATTTAGCCAACGGTGATCTGGTCTAGGCTGAGGCTTCCTCTACTCTCACTTAAAAGACAATCATCTAGAAAGGGCGGGCTGGCTGGGGGGAGAGGGGAGAACAGAGCAGCCCAGGGAAAGGGGAGCTCATTACCCTCATTACCGGTGCCTCTCACCACTCGCAGCTAGGAGGATGAGACACTGGAGGAAAATTTAGCTGAAGTCCAGCATTGGCCAGCAGTCCTCTTTCAGAAACCGACCTGACACCAGTAATGACTCTTACGTGTTCATGTGCCTTCTCCAGTGTAACTTGCCCCATGTGGCTTTCTGGTACCTGTTTTCTGCAGCTTCTGGTAACCGTAACAGAAACAAGCAATCACTCACCCCATCCCTTCATGAGATCAGGGTGAGCTCCATGTCTGGGCCGAAAGCAGAGCATGTGGCGTAGTTTGGCCAATCATCAGGTAAATCCCTGGTCTCTGAAGTGGGTCAGGAACAGCAGGTGACAGGAGCTGGTCCCAGCAGGGTGAACACTGTCTCAGGAGCAGGAGTGACTGGGGTGTGTGCTGTGCTTGACATCTACCCAACAGCTCCCTGAGTCCCCCAGGCCACAAGTTCAGAATCCAGTTTCCTGCTTTCCCATCCTGCTTTGCAGTATGCACAAGTCACCTGACCCAGCCCAGCAGGTGAACCTGGAGGGTTCAGGGAGTGATTGTCTTAGCCAATTCCGTTGTTGCTGGGACAAAATACCTGACACCCACAATTTAAAAGACAAGAGGTTTGATGCTGGGCATGTGGCTCAGTGGGAGAGTTCTTGCCTTCCATGCATAAGGCCCTGCTCCATAGGTGGGACCTGGCCTCTGCTGCCCTCCAGGAAAGCCTCTCATACCTCAGGCTGAGAGAGGAGCACTTGCACTGAAATCCTTGGCCTCCTGTCAGATCCATTTGTCTGACTCTCAGTCTTCATAGAATAGTTCTGCCCTTGTTTCATTTGTAGGGTGACCAAAACAAGTGAGTTTCCATCATTTGGAGGATCTGGGACATGTGCGAAATGTCCAGAATGTGTCTCTGAAGCAGAGCTAGGGAGCAGCCCTTCCCCCGGGGTGTTGCTGAGAAAGACATAAAACCATCCCCAACCTGAAGATGTGATCGCAGTGAGCAGTGGCTTTCAGGCGGGGCACAGGATCTCGGGATGGTTAGTGATGGCTGCATGGAAAATGAAGGAAAGGGGAGAAGATCAAGGTAATTACTCATTTTAGAGAAAATAAAACCAACACAACAAAACATTTGAAAAAGGCAAATTAAATTTTATATCTCACACTCAGCTGTGGAGGTTTTCTGCCCATACTAGTATAAAAGTGGCATAATTCTTCCCTAGCCCCAGCTTTATGAGGTATAATTGACAAATAAAAATTGTAAGTATGTCAGGTGTGCAGTGTCAGGCACACAATGAGGAGTGATTATCATAATCAAGTTCGTGAACAAACCCCACTACCGCCCATGCTTAGCATTTTTCTTTGGTGGCAAGAATACTTAAGATCTACTCTCTTAGCCAATTTCAAGTATACGATCCTTCACTACAAGCACACAATGCTTTGACATTAACTGTCGTCTCTATGTTACATATTAGGTCTCCAGCGTTTATTCATTCATCACAGAAAGTTCTTGGCCTTTGGATCATTTCTCTATTTTTATGCACCCCTCCCCATGCCTGTAGTGTGCATGAAGTCTTGACGTGACCCTCCCAGCGCTAGGAAGTCAGGGAATGTATGGGCAAAAGGTGCTGGTGTGGGAACTAAATTGCCACAATTTTGTTTCATAGCAGGAAGGCAGTGGGTAATGAACTAGAAAAATGAACAAGCAGCAACATGATCATGTTACTTAGAAATATAGTTTGAAACTCATGAAAAACGCTAGAACTGCTGAAAATGTTAGTTTCCAGAGAGCAGAAATCAGAGATGGGGGGGTGAGAGATTGTAATTTTTCATTAGCAGCCCTATAAGCCTGCAATCCAACAGGATTTTTGATAAAGATTACAAAAGAATTTACATGAGTGTTTGATTTTATATATAATAAGAACATGCCATGCATTTTCCTCATTGCTTTCCTCACTCAGGGATATGTTTTTGAGATTCCTGTGGATACATATAGCTTCAAACTTTCATTGACTACGGTGTTCCTTTGTAAAATCAGTGCAACAACTGTCTCTTATTTGCGTAATAGTAGATGTTTAGGTTGTTTCCAAGCTTTCTCTCTTATTGAGAAAGCTACCAAGAGCATCTTTGTGCTGTTCCTGTGTGTATCCGTGTGAGTGTTTCCAAGTTAGATTCCTAGGACTGCCACTGTCAGATCAGAGATTCATAGCTTAATTTTAATGGGTAATGTCAAGCCACCAACCCCTTTTCCAAAACAACCTGATAACAAAACATGTTTTCAAAAAAATCTGACTCAAGCCAGATTTTCTTCTTGTTTTTTTTTTTCCCCTGTGTTATATTTTGCTAAGAATTTTAGGGTTGATTGTCTCCACCATATGTCTGCTCAACCTGCCTACATCTCTGTTTATTTCTTCCACAAACAGTGACTGATGAACTTTTTCAGAGCATGGCCATGAAACAAGCTACATGGTGGCAGAGGGCAGAGCCCCTGTCTCGGAACCAGAGCTGGGAGAGAGACACGTGGAGAGATGGCTCAGGAGATGGCCTTTGGCTTAGACATGGCGATTCCATTCCGAAGTCTCCGAGTCAGTCTTCCCTCACGTCTGTCTTGTCACTCCCACCCCCAATCTGGCAACGAATCCTGTGGGTCCCACCTTTGAAACACACAAAGGATGGGTTTCCTTGTCACATTCCGCCACCAGCTCTGTGGTCTTAGCTGCCATCGTCTCTCATCCAGTGCCCTCCTCACTGGTGCCCTTGTCCCCCCCTGGCTGCTCTCAGACTGTCTTCTCCACACAGGGGGCCTGAGGGTCTGCCAACAGAGGAGTCACCGCTCCTCACAGTAAGAGCCTATGACCTTACAAGGACCCCCCAGGCCTCACAGGATCTCACTTTCCCTGGTGTCTCCCATCTGTCCTGGAGCCAAAGACAGATTCTGCTGACCAGATCTCAGAGGACCTTGCCCCACAGACTCAGGATAGCTGAGGCTCAGGACACGGCCTTCTCTTCCAACAGAGACCAAGTGAATGAGGAAGTGCCGCCATTTCCCTCACTGTGAACACATTGCTACTCTGGAGCAGTGACTGGATTGTGACTCCAGCTGGCTTCTTTGGTCCTCCCTACAGAGTGGCAGTTCTTGGAGTGGCAGTTTTTTGCGCATGGAGCAGGCTACCCCAACTGCTTGCTTCCCATTGATGAGGGAAACTCCTGGGGACTTCCTTCCCCTCATCCTGCGTCTGGGTTCCCACAGCACCCCCTTCTCTCCGTCTCTTATTGGGGGGCACCCCCTCCTCCCGTGACATCCTGGGAAAGGGCTCTGAGGCAATGTCTCTGGGATCCTGCAGGTCTGAAACGGCCGAGCTCTGCTCTTGCCCTGTAACCCAGTATGACCCGCGTTCTGTGCCAGAAGTGCATTTCCCATGGCATTTGGGTCCTGCCCGCTTCCCCTCCTCAGGGCTGTGTTCTCAATCTGTCTCAATTTGACATCAACTCCTTCCGTCTGGATCCTTTGAATACATCGTGGTGTTCAGTTGTCTTTTCTATACTCTAAGGAGGCCCTGAAAGTGTATCTGTCTGTTAGCTGTGTCATACAAATTAGTTGTAAAATTCCAAAAATGGCAAAAGGAGAAAGTCACTTGTAACCTATCGCCTTTTTTTTTTTTCCTGTAGTAAAGTGAAGTTAGTGTGGCCAGATTCCTCAGCACCCACGCTTCCCTGGATGGGAGCTGGGACCTGGGACCTTGGGCCACTGTGCCGAGAGCTCCCTCAATGCTCCTCCAGACCCCCCAGGCTCCCAGGAGATACCCCGGGCCCCACGATATCACCTGCACAACTGAGGAGGCAGGGCAGGCCTGCGCTCCCCACCCTTCCAGGCCCCATGGAGCAGCTCTGAGATCCAGAGACAGAGCCAGCTCCCCTGGGCTGTCCCAAGGAACTTTCAGGCCCCCTCAGACTGGCACCACCCCCTCTTGCCTTGGAACAATCCCTGTTTTCCCTTCCACTGCCCAGGCCAGGGAGGGAGGCTGCAGGCAGATCTGGAGCCAGGACACCGGCCCTGTGTCAGCCTCTGAAGCCACAGCTGTCCCTGGGCAGCCGCCTGCCTTCTGTGTTCTGTGTCCAGCAGCCTTGGCCCAGGCGTCCTGGCTGAGCCGGAGCCTTGCTGAGCCATAGGCAGCCCCGGGCCCCTTCTCCCGCTGGGCTCCGGCCCTGTTTTTAACTGTCCTTGCTTGAGCAGCAGAAATAAATAAACACACAAGTGTGTGCATGGATCCCTGCCCTGCTTGGGATCCCTGAGCCCAGCTGGTCTGCTCCCGGATTGCCAAAATCCACATAAGTAGATTCGGGAAGACCTCTGATGCCTCCACCCAGGCTGGCTGTAGGAGGGCAAAGGTCCCCCTGTGCACAGTTATTTTACAGTTTCTTGCATTGCATTAATCTGGGCACTTGCATCTGTCCCTTGCTAAGCTCTGATCTCCCAACAGCAACACAAACACCCCAACAGCTTATCCCTTGGCCCCGTTCTTCCCATTCTATATAAGAGATTACTGCTCCAGAAGTACTCTAAGCCTATTAAACATTCAGATTCTCCAGTCCCACTCCTGAAATACCAAAACGGCCCCAGGAATCAAATACTGTCACTGCTCTGCAGGTGACTCATAAACGTGTCCACCTTGCAAACACTTCATTGTAGATGAGAAATAGCCTTATTTTTCTCTACAGGGGGAAAAGAAGATTTGCCCTTCTGTTTATATTTAATGTAATTATTCACAGAATTTAAGTCTACTTTCTTACCATTTGCTTTCTGCTTGTATCATTGTTCTCTTTTCCTGTCTTGCTTTATACTAGTGTTTCCTTTTTTCTATGTTGTAAATTCAGTGAAAGTGTTCATTTGGGTGTCTTCACGGGTAGTGCATATGCCAGGGGTTATAACGTATCTTGCCTTTGTTAGGATCTTCCCGAGGTTAGAATGTCACCACTTCCTGGACAACCTGAGGATGTGTGTGCTGCCATCCCTTAATTTAGTCCTACCTGTGTTGTAAGCCCCAAGGACCTGATTCTTGCTATTTTGTGAACTCGCTGTATTTACCCACATTCTTGCCTTCCATCATTTCTGCAGTTGCATTTAGAATAATTTCCCCTCTGCCTGAAGAAGTGCTGTTGGTATTTATTTTAGTGCAGATCTGCTGGCAGTAAATTCTCTCAATTTTGTTCCCCTAAAAATGCCTTTATTTCATCTTCACTTTCAAAGCATACTTGTGGTGGGTATAAAATTGCAGATTGGCTGTCATTTTCTTTCAACACATCAGTCAATGTCGTTCTGATGGCTTCTAGTTCTGTCGTTCCTATCGAGAAGTTATTGTTGATTGTTTCTCCCTTGAAGCAAATGTGTAGTTTTTTTTTTTGGGACGGGGGGAGGGTGTCTGAATTTAAGATTGTCTTTGTCTTTAGTTTGTCAGACTAAAATGTGAAGAAATGTATATTTTCTTGTTATTCTCACGCAAGGAGCTCTCTAATCATGACTTGATTTATTTAACTAGCTTTGGAACATCAGTGAACATCCATTACATAGTGGTTCTGCAACATGTTCTTTCCTCTCTTTAGAATTTCAATTGTGCATATTTTAGACCTTTCCAGAGTATTCTATATTTCTTAATCTTCTTTTCTGTTTTTCAAAGTTTTTTTTTCCACCTTTCAACTTGGATACTTTAAAAAAATGTCTTCTGCTATGTCTAAATGGTTGATACAACACTCTCTTATATTTTCATTTTAGTTATTTTATTTTCTAGTATGACACTATCTGATTCTTATTGATAAATTCCATTTCTCTGATAAAAGGCTCCACCTTTTCATTTTGCTTTTTATCACATTGCTAAGTTATTGCAAAATCTGTCTCTGGTCATTTCTGTAACTAACCATCTGTGGGTCTTTTCCTGTTGTCTGTTTTTTCACCACTTAGCATCTGGTCGTTTCCACCGTATGTCTATTAACCTTCTCATGAGTGCTGGATGTTCTGTTTGAAAAATTTAGTGACTTTTCATTACATCGTCTTTTCTTAGTAAAATCTGGAAGCCACTATTGCAGGGTCAGATTACTTAGTTGGGTTTATTAAAATACTTCAAGGTTGATTTTCTGTCCTTACATAGGGCTGAGTTTACTTCCGTTTGTCCTTCCTCTTAGGGCAAGTCCTTCAAAGTCTCAAATGAAAACCTTACATGTGTTTCCAGAACTCCTGTTTGTTGAGCCTTGAATTCAGGCCTCATAACACTGCTGTAAACTATCCCTAACTGCTTAGCTTCA